>VXBS01006716.1:4788-60615 GCA_013400255.1 Sitta europaea | reverse complement strand
TCATTTAAATAATTTAATTTTCAATTATGCATATATGGCGGGTTGACCCTGGCTGGACACCAAGGGCCCACCAAAGCCCTAAAATTGCCCTCCTCAGCTGGGCAGGGGAAGAAGATACAACAAAAGGGTCATTGGTTGAGATCCCTGGGTAGGGAGAGATCACTCACCAATTACTGTCACAGGAAAAATAGACTCAGGTTGTGGAAATTAATTTATTGCAATCAAATCAAATCAAAGTAGGGTAATGAGAAATAGAAAATCTTAAAACGTGTTTTCTCCCATCTATCTCCTTTTCTCTCCAGCTTAACTTCCCTCCTGATTTTTCTGCTTCTTCCCCCCACAAGTGGCTCAGAGGCGCAGGGACTGGTGGTTGTGCTCAGTTCATCACACTCTGTCTCCTGCTCCTCCCTCCTCACAGAGGCAGTCCTTCTGCTCCAGAGTAGGTTTCCTCTCACAGGAGGCAGTCCTTCATGAATTTATCCAATATGAGTTCCTCTCACAGGAGACAGTTCTTTACAAATTGCTCCAGCATGGATTCAGGAAAAGACTGCTGCAGCATGGCTTCCTTACAAGGTTCCAAGTCCTGCCAGCAAATCTGGTCCTCTCTCCACGGCCCCACAGGTCCTGCCAGGATGCTGCTCCAGTGTGGCCTTCCCACAAGGTCACTGTCTCTTTCGGGTTTCCACAGCCTCCAGCTCAGAGTCCTTTACAGCTTGCAGAGGGATGTCTGCTCACTGTGGTCCTCCATGTGCTGCAGGGGCACAGCTGCCTCACCAAGGTGTTCTCCCTGGGCAGCAGGGGAATATTGGCTCCAGTGCCTGGACCTCCTTCTTCCCCTCCTTATCCACTGACTTTGGTGTCTGCAGAGTTGTTCCTCTCACATATTCTCACTCTGCTCTCTGGCTGATGTTGGGCAGCTGTTTTCCCCCTTAAATCTGTTATCCCAGAGGCATTACCATCATTCCTGATGGGCTCAGCCTTGGCCAGTATCAGGTTCATCTCAGAGCTGGCTGAAATTGGCTTTGATAGACATGGGGGAAGATTATAGGTCACATTCATACAAAATTTTCCACACCAACCCCTTTGTCCTGTCCTCTTAGAAACACAATCTTCTGATTATTCTTACACTAGTAATGTCCTTTGTTATCTCTTTTGTCAAAGCAGTCAGTGTCAGAGGGCCAGAGTGACCAGACATTATGTCTTCACTTCTGTTACTGCTTTTGGTTTCCCTCTCCCACAGCTTCCACTGTACCAAGGCCAGAAGGTCAGCAGCGTTTTCTGATTCAGCTTCTGTAGCTGTCTGATCTTCCACAGGCTGCTTCTCGCAGAAGCTACCCATGGCCTGCCCTGCTACCAAAACCTGTCCATACAGTGTAGTATAAAAAGAGAAGACAACACTCTAAACACAGAGAAAAAATCATAACAAACTTATCCATGCACCAGCATTCAGGAAACTGTCTTTATCATCTTGGTTTCATTGGTTTTATGGATTTTATGTATCCACAGAACTACAGCATGGAACTTATTCACTAATGGTGAGTTAACATCATTGTTTTAGTAAGAATGACCTGATGAAATAAATCCATATCTTAAAATTCTTCAGTATAGAGCCACAACTGTATCAAAACTCAGGTTTCCCTTTGTAGATAATTGTATTTTGTTGCTCCTGTGGTTCTGAGTAATGCTGAGAGTACCTGAAATAAAATAAATTCTGAAATGATGGTAACTTAACATTTTATTTGATCTTGTAAATTACAGTTCTTAGTGATAGCTTTCTTATGAAAAGGAAGGAAAAAAATGCAAATAGAGCAAATCAAATGAAATCATGTCGGAGTTCTGCAGTTTCTTTATTTTCCACAGTATCTTAGCATTAACATTAGCTACAAGTAATATTTTCTTTATTTTTAATTTGGAGAATTTGTTTCATTTGTGTAATTATAGAATTCCTATATTAAAAAATATATGAAGATATTACTTCCAGTATGGAAGAGCAAAAATTCATGAGTCTGAGAGTTTCTTAACCTTCTTTGCAAATACGAAGCTACAATAAAATCTAAAATAGAATCTTCCCTGAATCCATAGGACTAAGGAGTATCCTCACTTCAAATGAGATTCAGAATATCATGTTCCACTCATTGCTGCAGGAAATTTCTACTTTTAGAAATCCCAGACTTAAATAAAATAATTTTAGAGAAGTTTTTAAGAAAAAAAATCTCTGACAAATGAACAAATACTTCCCTCTATATTTCTACACATGAAACTCTGAATCAACTCATTGCTTATTTTCTTATTTTTTTACTGCCATTTTCTCCCAACTCTTTTCTATTAATCAATAAATATTTTTAGCAGAATCAACTCTGCAAGGAGTGTAATCAGTCTTGATAACAGCATCATTTACTGTGCCAGTATCTAATAAAAACAAGCAGACATTGCAGTACTGCTATTCAAAACAATGTTTGAATTATGATGTCCTTTTATTTTTGAGGGATTTCAGCAAACTTTTAATGATTATTAAGCTAGTAATATGTTGTGTAGCACTTTCAAATGTCATGTTAAACTTTTTTGAACTGATGTAGAATGCCGTTAAAAATTCTGAAGAGCTAGGTATACTGCCTAGTCTACAGCAATCAGATTTTCATTTGACATACATATATCATATTTTGATGCATCAACAGAATAAAATTAAGTTTTCTGCAGAATGCTAACTCTCATGATCTATTATAAGAACATAAAATTGATAACAAATTAGGAACCAAATGACTGGGAATAGGAAAAATCTAGAGAGTTAAGACCTTTTCAAAAAGTAAAGTTTTGTCTGAAACAGTGGGAAACTTTTTACATAGTATTATAACCAAGAGATCTCTACTGATATTTTCTGATTGCCTGTGACTTTTAATATAATCCTTGTACAATTCAGTATAGCTCCTAATTCCTTAAATGTAACTGTTATGAGTTTTTATCCATCTTCTTTCATGATATTAATTTCAACGTGTTACAGTTGTCATGAAAAAAAAATAAATGTCTGCTTCTGCATGTCCGTAAGATCTTACATATATATATGTATCTATCTATCTTACATACCTATATATATATATGTAAGATCTTACGGACATGCAGAAGTAGGCGATTTTATATATATGTATGTTGAACTGTTTTACCAAAGAGGCAAATACTGCTGAGATCATAGTTTTGCTTCCTTCATTTCTTAAAGACAGAGACTTGTCTTAAAACAAAACAAAATAAACAAATCAAATAAAGGCAGAGTATATTTCAGACATGTATTTTTGTGACATAGAGCCTAAATATTGCAACCATTTAGATGGGTCATTTACAGGTCACTTATCTGTAGAAAAATAGAATGTTTTGGGTTGGACAGTACCTCAGATATCATCTAGTTCCAACTGTCCCACCATGGGCAAGGATAACCCCCGCAAGATTGGGTTCCTCAAAGCCCCATCTAATCTGGACTTGAATACTTCCAGGGATAGGGCATCCACAACTACTCTGGGCAACCAGTGCCAGTGTCTCACCTACTCACAGTAAAGAATTTCTTAAGCTCCAATCTAACTCTTTCCTCTTACAGTTTAAAACCACACCTTTTTGTCTTATCACTTTGTGCCCATGTAAAAAAAAAAAAAAAAAAAAAAAAAATCTCTTTTTCATAAGCTCCCTTTAGGTACTATACGCTAAGAACTTATATATACTTATAGTAATAAGGCTATAAAATGTCCCCAGAGCCTTCCCTTCTCTAGGCTGAACAGCCACAACTATCTCAGCCTGCCTCCATAGGAAAGGTGCCCCAACCTCTTTGTGACCCTTCTCTGGGCTTGTTCCAACAGGCCCACATCTTTCTCATACTGAAGACCCTGGTGCAATACTCCAGGTGGTATCACAAAGTAGAGGGGGAGAATCACTCCTCTCAACCTGCTGGCCATTCATCTCTTGATTTGATTTATTCCAGGATGAAGTTGGCTTTCTGGGGTGTGATTTGGCATGCTTTCTGGCATAATGTTGGCTCATGTTCAGTGTTTCATCCATGAGAACTCTTAAATCCTTCTTCACAGAGCTGCTACCAATGAGTTCTTTCCCCAGCCTGTGATCATATGTCTGGGATTGCCCTGAACCAGGTGCAGCACATTGCACTTTAACTTCTTGAACTTCATGACATTCCCATAAGCCCACTTCTCAAGTTTGTCCAGGTTCCTGTGAATGGAATCCTTTCCTTACACTGTGTCAAGTGCACCATTCAGCTCTGGGTCATCTGCAAACCTGCTGAATGTGCACTCGATCTTGCTGTCTATGTCGATAATGATATAATATCTTGTAGATAATGATATTAAAGATCACCAGCCCAAAGACAGAGCACAGGGAACACCTCTTGTCACCAGCCTCCACCTAGATATAAAGCCATTGACCACAACTCACTGTCTGTGTCCATCTGGTCAAGTTCTTATCCACCAAATAGTCCACCTCACCAATGTATGTCTCTCCAACCTGGAGATAACAATGTGAACTGGGACCATGTTGAAGGCCTTACAGAATTTTAGGTTGGTCTTGTCCTGTCAATTATTGCAGTTGCTCCATCATGGAAGGCACCAGACTGGTCAGCACAATTAGCCCTTGATAAAGCCATTCTGGCTGGCTCAGATCACCTCCTTGTCTTGGATGTGGTTTAACATTTTTTTTAATGAGGATCTACTTCATGATCTTTACACACAGAAAGGTGAGGCTCACTGGTCTGTAGTTCCCTGGATATTCTTTTCTCCCTTTTTTAAAGATAGCAGGTATGTTATCCTTTTTCTAGTCCTTGGGGATATTATCTTACTGTCATGTCTTTTTAACTATGATGTTTGGCAGCATCAGCCAGTTCCATCAGAACCTTTGGATACATGCATGCCATCAGGCCCCATTGACTTCTGGTTGTTCAATTTCATTACTCTCAAACTTGTTCTTCACTTACAGTGGTACATAGCACCAGTATGTGAGGCAAAAGTTTAACTAAATAGCAATATTTGCACAACTATAAAATATGGTGTTAGTTAGTAGTGTTTTCATGTTTTGCACTAGAATTATAAATCAGAAGAGAGTAGCTACAGAAAGTCAGAGAGAATTTCAATACCATGTATCCAAGCAGCATAATTGTTCTGGGCTATATCCAAAATTTTCCAGTAAAATAGAGTTTAAATGTTTTGGGGTAATGATATTACAATAAAGATACAATGTTTTATCTATAAAAGAGATGCTACCTAGTTATTTTTATTGGATTGTAAAATATGATTGTATTTCCCATCATTGCCTGAAAATATTCTACAAATTTTAAGCTATTTGATATCATGACTTGATAATGTTATCTTGCAGGGAAAAAAAAAAAGTAGATCTATTGTAAGCTTTATGAGCTCATACAAGCAGAGAATAACAATTATAAATGATTTTTCTTTCTACAACTGAAAAACATAGGCTAATTTCTTCAGTAGTTAAAGGTGTGATATATCTGCCTTAGTTAATGAAAAAACACAAGTTTACACATAAAGTTTCTGCTTGCTGGTGTTATCTCATTCAAATATACTTGAATATTAAGAGAAACTAAAATTATTTGTTCTCGCACAGAGCCTTCAGCTCTAGATGAAATTTTCCCTGTTTGTGCTGATTCCAGTGAAATATTTAGGACTTGATCTCACTACCCTCATAAGTTAGGGGAAAAATCCCTACGAGATCAAAAAGATTTGAGATGAGTTTTCTTTTACTGAAACAGAGGCATTCCACTCAGATATGAAGGGTTTTGACAACTCTGATGCACACAAAATTTATCCTAAAGAACTTTCTGAAAAGAAACTTTGGGAAAGAGGATTTTTTTCTGAATAAGGAATAGAACAATCCAAAATATTCAACTAAAAAGAAAATTATATATTTAAAAAGCTTTTCTTCTCCTTACAATTTAGCTTGTAGTATTTAATTTTATCTCAACCTATGAAAAGAGCAAAAAATTATTTTGCAATATGTTAATGACATGTTCAGGCACTCCCTCAACCTGGGCATTCGGTGCAGATGGGGTAGCTGCATGTTTATGTGGGAGTTCCCTCTGGGTTACCACATTCCTTGTGATGACAGCTTTTCACCAGGTGAAAACAAATCTAGGTCTGTTCCATCTGGGTGGGTAATGGACACCAGCTGAGCTCGCCTCAGGGGCTGGGAGGATGCCTGTCTCCTCCTGTGAGAGCTGCCACACCCCGCCTTGTTTGCCTGCCCTGTGCACAGAGCTCCCAGGAGCCGCTTAAATTTCACTTAAATCTCTCGTTGCCCCTGGCAACACCCTCAGCACATCAGCCTCACTTGCCAGCACTGCTGACTCTTGGTAGGTTCTCCACTCAGGTTCCTCAAATTTCAGGAACCCTGTGCATAACCCATTCTAGTGTTCAGTCCCCAGAACTTACTGTAGCTTCTGCTGCTCACATCACTAACATTTTATATAGTCTATTCATCACTTAGTGTGATAGTTTCAAAGGGTGCTTTATTTTCCATTAATCTAGGGATCTTTTCCCACATGTATATTTTTACAAAATTGAGTTGTCTATAGGAATTTCATTATAAAATATTAACAAAAAAATTTTTTGTGTTCTTAATTCATTTACTGAGCTTCCTTCTCCACGAAACCTGAATTCTGTCTGCGCAAAGCCATTACTGAACCTCTTGAAAGTGTATTTTACTTAACTTTAAATTTTGAAGTGTGAGCAGTGGGACAGAGTGATGTCTATTGCTGAATATAGAATCTGAAGTCTTGACTTCAAGTAAACCTCTTTCATGAATAAAAAACATGAAGAAAACAAGCCTCCTCCCTCCTTCCCCCAAGTACTTTGGAGGGTTTTCAATAGATAATCAATGCATATGTCAAAGGTAAATAAAAGTTCTTTAATTGCTGTGGTTTTTCTCCCTTAAATTGTCAATGATTTCACAATTACTTTGGTTTATTTACACTAAAGGTAACCTTTATCACTCTAATCTGTACCTGGTGAAGCACAAAAACTCCAGGCACCCATTCATTGTCTCATTTATTCTTCAAATTCAAGATTATTAAATTGACCTTTTGCTTTCATTAAAGATGGAGTCTTGAAATAAGTTTAGAATAAAATTCAAACCATTAAATTACAATCATTTCTAGATAGGACTGAATTTTTTTAAAACACCACTAAAATAATCCTGTATATCTGGTCCAAACCAGTAAAATTTCAATGTTTATCTCATATAAAATAGATGAGGATTTGACTACACAGGTTGCTTTTCTTATCGTATCTCTAGAATAGCTAATTATATACTTTATAGTTTGTGTGGTGTTTATTCTAATATATTCTTCATTTGCATTATTCCCCACAGGCACTCAAAGATATCTTCATCATTCTTATTACTTTCTATTTCTTTACACGACATATTTAATTAATTTCTTTTTCAATTCTGCCACATTTAAATGATAGGCAATATCATGAAATTCAGTTTCTAAGGAATATCGGTTTCTAGGCAATTTCATGAATATAAGTTTCTAAGGAAAACAACAGCACTTGATAAAGTGTTTCTATCATGGGCACACAATTCTAGGACTCCATAAATAATTTGGGCCTTAGTTTGTTTCCGGGGTTTTTTTTGTTTGTTTATTTTTTTGGGTTTTTTTTGTTTTTTTTTACTACATCAAAATATGATGACAAATCAATAAGAAATCTGCACCTGAAGAAATTTGTGCAGGGTCAAGGCTATTTTACTTTGAATGACTTTTAACTTCCAGAGAGCTTTTACTTAAATCTAATTCTCTTATTATAACCTCAAAGAAAATGGATAAATCAAGAGTCTGGAATCAGAGTACATAAAGCACCTGTGATTCAGGCACTGATGAGAGGATGTGGAATCTCTATGTGTGGAGATACTGAAAACCCAACTGAACTTGCTCCTCATCAGCTTGTACTAGCTGATCATTCTTTGAGCTGGGAGTCTAAACTCTAAGGTTTAGATTTCTGTCTCAAAGATGGTCTCTTTCCAAGGAGAAAGGTCTCTTTTTTATCTCAAAAATTCTCTGATATCTTGATTCTATGATCATATAGCATGATCTAACATGTTCATATTTAATTTTGATACATAAAAGTAATTTTCTATTAAATTTAATTTACCAGAAATTATTTTAATATCTAATATTCTTTTAAGTGTTTAAACTTTGCAGCAATTTTCAAGAATTTAAGGACATTTAATTCATAAGTTTAACTGAACTTCTGTTGAATCTTCTTTCTGGGGAAAAAATCTCAAAATACAAAAATATTTTTAATAATTCTTTATGTTTTTAAACAATAACATGTAGTGATGCCATGATTTTTAATATTGATGTAAATTAAAATTGAGTAATTTGGATCAAGCCTCTAAATAAAATTTCCTAAACATGATGTCTTTTTTCTTTTCCCCCATTTTTTCTACAGTCCACTTTGAGCTTAAGGTAGGGCTCTTATGTCATCCTAGATCCCCACAGGATACCTGAATGTGTACAGAATTGACATAATCTCTTTATAGTTCTACAATCTTTCTAATGGCATTGTCATACAAATTTTCCTCTGATATAATTTCATCCATCTAAGTGAATACCAAAGAAAACCATACTTGGATAATTTGGACCTACAACATGTAAAATGAAAGTTTCTATATAATTTATATGTGTAACACTAACTTGATTCTCATGCTATCGCAGCATCTGATCTGGATAGTTCCTATATCTATATAATGCAATACACTCACTTTGTTGTCTGCTGTTTATTAATTGATGTGCATCTGAAATTGTAGATGTGACCCAATAGCTGCCTCTGTATACTACCCTAGTATTTCCTGCTACTTTGAAAATCTGCAAAGAAATGTCTTTAACTGTTATCTCCAAATAATGAAAGGAAACTATTCTGCTAGGAAAACATTATTTCATAAAAGTCACTTCCACGGTTTTGTAAAATATCCTTAAAAAGCATATGGGATGGGCTTTCAGGAACATAGCCACCTAGTTCATACTTGTAATTGTGGCCAAATTTCTTTTAAAAGTCCTTTAAAAATTTGTTAAAATTAAGTTGGTTTTGGTGTTGAAGATATAGTATTTTTGAAATTTTTACTTATATATTTTACTCACCAATCTAACCTACTTATGCAAATAAATCTGCTTTCTTTTGCAATGTATTTATATATTCATTTCTCATTTATCTCAGGATTCCTCACAGTGTTAATAAGTATTACTTTATAATTTCCATGTTCCCTAACACTAGCAATTAAGCTGTTAATAAGTTGATTTGTGCTTATCCTTAAAAAAAAAAAAAAAAAATCAGTTCATAGTTTTGAATCTTTTGGTAATGCTGCAGGAAGAATTCCAGCCCAGAATTTGCCCTTTTCCTCTTTCTCATCCCCTGTTATTCTGTGTTATAGTGCATCATTACAGAGTGATGTTTGCTCCTGTACAAGTCAGCAAAAAAGAAATTGCATATCCCACTTTGGCTTCTTTTCTTTGCATTAACTATGTCAGTTTTGATTTTTCAGAATGTTTCAAGCACTGCCAACTTGAAGTATTTTATCCTTATAGAAAATTTATTTTTTTTTAATTTGGAAAGGCATATTCAATTTTTTCTATTACTTCAGCACAAGAGAAAAAAAAACATTAATATTGCAATATTAATATTTATTGAGAATATTTTACTCAAGATACTGTGAAAATTTATGTCTTTTGTTTGGGTTTTTTTTTATGAGCCAATATTTAGCTTTTCTTATTATTAACAGATCAGTTGAAGACCAGCTTGTTTACAAATAAATATAGGAATTTAGCGAGATGGAATGTTAGCTGACGGAAATTAATATAGTAAAAAAACCCCTTAAAATATATTGTACACGTATATGACAAATTTTGTTTCAGTCATGTTAATAAAATGATCTGTGATAAATGTCTTTGTAGCAGCTTGTTTAGGCTTTGTTTAAAATCATCTGTGCTTCAAATAGTGTTGGTAACACAATGTTGTATAAAGTTTCTTGTCACTAAAGGTGTACTACCTGAACATACCTCAATATACTGTTTCAAGGTTTTATCCTTTCTACATTGAAAATCATCATTCAGAGAACCTCTTCTATGCATTCTGGAATTGCTAAATGATGAGAAAAATTTTATTGAGAGAAGCATCTTCCAACAGCAGATAGAAGTGATTGAAACTCCTGATAATATCTGTAAGTTTATCTAGATGTCTGCCGTTCTTTGATTTTGGGGCACCTTAACAATATTTGAGTAAGTTATTCAATAAACTTGCTCTGTGAATTTTACTCAGTTTTTTTGACAGTCCTGTCTTTTGATATAGATAGGAATGGTACCTCTATAACTGTGTTAGGTTTTTCAGTCTTGCAATTTGGTGGCTTACATCAAAAGAAATTGAATCACTTTATTATTCATAGCAGAAGTTGAATGGAAAATTTTATTTCTTGATGTCAGTTCGCTCATTTCATGCTTGAAGTACTCTATACTTTTATCTTTGAAATGAAGGTGGCAGACTTGGAGGAAACAACACAAGCTGAGTGGCTTTTTAAACTCACTAGTTAAGGCTTGTTTATGCATATACTTAAAATTGTTAGTTCTTACCTAATGCGGTACGAGAAGTCCATCTGGATGTAAATCAGATATAAATGCTGTTACAAGATTTACTTTGTGTTTCTAGCCAGATGGACAGGCTTACACAGTCACTTTTCACCAACTGCTTCTGCTAAGCTCATTTTGAGACTGTCTGTTCATTCAAATGAACAATTTTGTAAGATAATAAGTTTGAACTGAGACTTCGTGTTTCCTGTATATAGCCATTGACCCTTGGGTGAACAGAGAACAATCAAGTTCCTCTGTATGTTAGAACGGGAGTAGCAAGTGTAATTGTAACAATGCTTTTCTTACCTCTCTAATGATTAACCTAGTAAGCAAGAATCACTGCCAAAGGGATACAATGATTTGTGTCAAATTGCCAAGAAAAAGTGAAATTCATTAGAAATAAAAGAAAAATCGGTTGGCTCTTACAGAAGTTAATCATTTTAATGATAATGATACCCCACTGTGCATTCTGTAACTGCCAGCAAAACAGACCGAGACTGAAAATCAATGCCTACCGCCCAGCACAGATACAGAATAGATACTGCAGTTATTTGCTTTACTCCCTCACCTTTTTGGGATTTGAAAGAAATAGTCTAGGGACCTTAGAGGATTATAGATGAAAAGCTGAAAATGCTGGCCTCACTGATCACTTGGATGCCAATTCAAATAACATAAAACCAGGTGAAATCAAGGCAAGCCCAGACCAACCCTAACAACCTTCACTGTCAGGTCAGTAAAATGAGGTCTCTTTTGTTTTCATTTACAGCTAAGTTGTCCATCTGTGGCATTTTTGCTTGTTTGTTTTAATTTTGATTTCCTTCACAGATTCACAGCAGTATTGTTTGGAAAAAACCCTCTGGAAGGTGTTTGATACAGCCTCCAGCCTCTAATAGAAATGTAAACATGAGATCTTGTCAATGTGACTTTGGCTTGCTGTAGATTTCAGATTCTACACTCCTCTATATAAAACTACCACCCCAGTAAAAATGCATCTTTTCCTTTGAGGTAACCTGAGCTCCCAAACTGTAAACTGTGGCTGTTGCCCCTGGCTTAGAACCATGTTGTGCTAGTAGTTTCTCCTCACATAGCTGTAAGCAGTGTACCTACCCCTTACCTTCATCTCCTTCTGATTGACCAAGGCCCACTGGCTTAGTCTCTAGCTTTAAGAGATGGCTTGAAAGCCCTGACCAGATATGACCTTTACTTTTTTTTTGCTCCTTTTGTGGCCCTGACAAATGTTTCTTTCACATATATTGTTATCAGTGTCTCAAGCAGATCTAGAACACTTTGAATGAGACCCAAGTGCTAGTGAGGAGTTTTTTTCCCTTAGAGGCTCTCTAGAATATCTCACATGAAGGTATGACACCCAGAACTGTCTTTGTGTTTTTCTCCAGGACATCTGCCCAGTCTGTCATATTGCCTATCAGTTTAGAGATTTTAGGCAAAGTAACTAAAAAAAAGTAACTAAACAAAATGCTATTTATTAAGTGCCTTAATAATTAAAAATACTAAAAATAGGTTTCAGACCATAGGTATTCCTATTCCTGATTTTCCAAATGGAATTTAACACTAAGACTTTGAATGTTTTTACTTAATTCCCCATTTCACTGTGGTGAATGGTGCGTAACCTTAAAATGGCTGTTCTGGTCATTAAGAATCAAATTATACAAGCTGTAGTAGAGTGTATATTTTAAAAATAAAAGCAATTTTGCTTTACAAACATCAATTTTCTGCCTTTCAGAAGCATTTCAAATGTGTTTTTTTTTTTCCTTTGAATAGACTAGTTACACTGCATACCATTTCTGACCAAATTTAAGAAATTTTGTAATTTGAAAAATATGTAATTAACTGTGACGCTCCTAATCCTTTTAGACAGAAAATATTTAACTGGCTTTTTGAACATAATGCATATTGAAAAATGATCAAGTAAAATTCAAATATTTTTTCAAATATACGCCCAAGTGTTATAGTAATTGTTGTGATATATGACAGACAAAATATTTTCAGATATATAGTCTTTGTTGTAATGCAAATGGAAAAATTTAATTTTGTGTAAGTCCTGTTAAAATAGCTTTTCTTACCTTGCTGCTATAACAGTATAGTTGTCAAAATAAATTACATATCAAAGCCTTTTGCTTCTGAGCATAGCTGCTTTTTTGGTTTTTTTTTCTGTCTACACAAAAGCCAAAATGAAATAACATACTTTAATGAACTCTATCTTAAATGAATGCCCTAGGCAAAATGCAATTTAAGTACAAAGAATAAAATGAAACTCTAATATATGTCACTAATCAAAAATGTACAAATGAATCCTGATTTTTGACAAGAGTTGGTACAAATAACCTGTTGCCTCAGGAAGATAGCACTCTAACCTAAATTATTATAGACAATTCCAGTATCAGCAGTATGTGTAATTTATTTCATATACATTTTCATTCTGAACTCTAGAGGCTCAGTTCAATAGTTATGCTCTTGTACTCTCTATCCTCCCCCTCCTCTCCCTGCAGATTATGGGAGAAAATAAAGGAAACCTTATACTCAAGTAAACTTTCAAGTGTTTATTACTTAAATTCAGCTACCTATTTGAAGATCTTCTTGGAATTACTCTCCATGTAAATACCATGACCTCCAAAACATGGATACAGCTATGTATTCATTCATTGCCTTCACATCAGAATAGAGGTGTATTTTGAAGTGAGGTAATGGCTTTATACTTTAATTCCGTTTTTTTTCTCAATGAGTTCTCATAGAATCACAGAATGGTTGCAGTAGAAAGGGACTCCTGGAGAGGTCAAATCGAGTTCAGATCTGCCACTCAAAGGAATATCAGCAAACCAGGCTGATAAAGACTAAGATCAATTGGGTTTTGAAAATCAGCACAGATGGAGACCCCATATCCTCTCTGGGATACCTGTTCCAGTGTTTGACCATTCCTAGAGTGAAAAAGTTGTTCTCTATTTTTGCATGTTTCAATTTATATCGAGTCTCTTGCCCTGACACTGAAATAGTTTGGCTCTATCTTACTCCCAGCCATCAGGGAATTGATAGTGTGAAATACTCTGATGTTGCTTACCAGTATAACAGAAATTATATAAAATATGACTAGCAAAATATAGTCTTGAGAAAGCTATGTACTTACTTTATGATTATATTATTAGTTATTAGAACATCATTGTGAGCAAATTGCTGTCATATATTTGACTTTGGAACAGGAATATCTTTCAGAAATACGACAAAAAATTATTATTTGCAAAATAATCCCTTTAAAATGCTTGCTTCCACATTTCAGTTTGATTGTTTTAAAGAAAAGTAAGATACAATACTACAGAAAGATCCACAAAATGTAGTTCAGAATCCCTTTTCCAGAGAGAATATGGCATTCTATGGAAGTAATATATAGGAGACATTGCCCACGTTCTTATAATGAATATATAGAATTCCACAGACGTGCACACAAAAATCTGGGATGGACTAATCCTTGGAAAGAATATAGGCATGGAGATGAAAACTTGGAAAGCATTTGAAGAGAAACATCTGAATATTGTGAACGTATTGAATAAAAATCATCGGTACTCCCCTGCAGTCAGATAGGCCAATCACATAATAATCTCTTTTACAAAGAGTGTATTCATCTCCTCACTCGTATGCGGTGTGCTGTGTCCATTTTTAGCCTCCCCAGTTTAAGGAAGCCACCAACATCCTTGAGCAACTTCATTGAAGGAACATCAGAGTCATCATGGAACATGAGAAAACTGGGTGGATGAAAGGAACCATTTGGTAATGGTCAGACATGTGGTCATGTTTCCTGAAGTGGTTGTGAATCTCCAACCTTGGAGGTTTTCAGAACTCAACATTGCTGTAACTAACCTGTTCTAACTGGATCTCTTTTATGTCGAAGGTAACTGCAAGTTACTAGCAGTTAGTTACTGCTAGGTAACTGCTGGTTTTCCTTTCTAAAGGACATGAATCAGTGGTTCTGTATGGTAGCAATTAAACCTGGAAACTCAGAATTATTCCAGTTGTTACTGTACTTGAAAAATCATTGAAGTTAACCTAAGAAATATTTCAGAACAATGCAGGCTTACACTAATTTTCAGTGCTAGCTAGATGCAACCTCCAAATATGGTCTTATCAGGTAAGACTCCCCCACCCCATGGGGATTTCCATTTCTTCTGTTACTAACTTTATTGGTTCTCTTGCTTTCTTTACAAGAGACACAATAAGGGAAAAGTGTTTTGTAGGAATTGCATTTACTAGTTTAGTATGTTTAAAGAAACCCTGTGGAAAATGGAAGACTTTAATAGTTAATTTATTCAATTGTGGTAGGTGAAATGGATGAGAAAATCCTTATGCTAAAATGAAATAGTTTTCAGTATGCTGCAGGTAACTTCCAAAAAAAAAATCTCACAGCAGAATGATGTTTTCTTAGATCTAAAAAGAATAACATTCAAAGGTCGTATTGGCCTTAGGCACTGCAAAACTTAATCACCAGTTAGACTTCAAATTAATTTTCCTTAATACTTTACACAATAATTATTCTCAGTATTTTTCCCTGTCTTTTCACAAATATCTGTCTTGTTGGAGGTTAGATTTTGCAATGGTCCTATCAGAAGAGTGAAGAAATGTATACGTTCAGTCAGTCACATCATACTGTGGACCAGTGTTCAGGTACAGCCAAGACTCATTAGATCACAGAATATGCTGAATTGAAGGGGCCCACACTCATTAGATCACAGAATATGCTGAATTGAAGGGGCCCACAAGGATATTTGAGTTCAACTCCTGGCTGTGCACAGGATACTCCCCAAGAATCACACCATGTGCATGGCTAAAATATTTCACATAAGTCCCCAGAACATTAGGTCCTACTCTGTGGCAGCCAAAATGCATTTCCACAGGGCTTTTACAGTTTCCAGTATCCTCAATATATAAATGTTCCAGAGAGTAATTTACCTTGCAAAATAATGTATTTGTGGTGTCTCTTGAATTACATAAGTAAAAGAACAAAAAATAATTCCTTCGAAATTTCAGTTTGCCTCAGCTTATTGAATCTACTCAGAAGCAAGACACTGTGAGTGATATCAGCCAGAGACTCTTGAAGTTATTGGCTTAAACTTACAAGGCTAATGACCCAAATGAATACACTCAATGCTACACTATTTAGGTGAAAACCAATTAAAAGTTTCTAATTAGAACCAGTTAGAGTATTAGCTCTTACTTTCCTTCAGTACTAGCATGAAGAAAAGGAAATGAGTCACTTTGTGGGGTATCCAGTATATTTTCACTTTTTTCTATCCTTTTGGAAGTTAGAAACATCTTTATACTGGAATGCAATATTACTGCATCATGTACTACAATGGCTGAAGATTTAAAAATAATTAAAATTCTTACATTTAAATATTCTTTTTAACACTTGAATATAAGGACAGGATGAGAAAGTACCATGTCCTTTTAATTCAGGAAGATTGTAATTAATTGTTTATTAGAATAAAATAGATAAAAATTACAGATCTAACAATTTATATTGTAAAAAGAGATTTTGCTATAATGTTCCTAGTATACCCTTCTGAAAGTAGTTTTACAGGCTAAATAATGTCTCTACTGGAAGAACAGCTTAAAGTACCATAATATACTGAAGATCCAGTTATAATTTTGGGAGTGAAGAGAGCAGATACATGCTGCAGGAAATACATCAGAGAAAAAAAAAAAAAAAGAATAGAAGGAATGTAGTACTTAGAAATAGAAAAAGATAAAATGTCACTTGAATAATTGTTTACTAATTTAAAGTAATACCATGTGTTTTAAATTTGGAAAAGCTATTATGAGATACTACTTAATAGAAGTATATGCACATGTTGTAATAGGCTGCTAAAAGGGTAAGACGTGAGATAAAAACCACTTTTCCTCTTGCCACCTATGGATCATTTCTTTCTAGGACAGCAGAGTCAATTACTTCCCTTCATGAATATTCATAGGCATAAAGACATAGTTTTTATGTATTTTCAGACTATTTAAGGACGTTCTTCTAGTCTAAATTTCATGTTAGTCATGGTTTACATTTCCTCATTTTCAGTTGTATTTATGGATTTCAAACTAGACTTTCTAGTTTGAAAAGGCTATCTTAGATAGGGATTAATTTTGAGATTGTAACTATGTGTGTCAGAAAGCTACATTTCATACCAAAAATGTCTGTTGATCTCTCAGTACTTTTATTATACATTTCTCTACATGATCAGAGAATGAATTTACAGTCACATTCCTTTATCAGGATGCAAGTTGTGAAAGCTAGGCAGAATATTTGTGTAGAATTATGGTACATTCTTTGCTGTTGTTAAAAAAAACAATGTATTTAAACATCTTTTTCAATAAACAGTGCCTCTAAGCTTAGAGACCACATGCAAAGACTAGTCCATATAACAACATGAAAAAAAACCTATGAACTTCTTGCAACAAGCATAATTTGCTAAGAAATTTCTTTGATTTACTACTTGATACGTGGTATCTGTCTCAATATAAAATCTTCCTTAATTGCAGGTTTAGGTAGATGATGCAGGTAGTATATAGTGTGATAAGCAGCATATACGTTTCAGTGGGAAATATAACTGATTCAAATACAACATATCTGATTCAAGAGGATGACCATCCATGGGATGAATGATTTATAAATATCTTTCAAAAGATCTATCTACGGCCTGTATCAAATTTACTTAGCATTGCTTTTTTTTAGAGTGTGGTTTGTAAGATTTCTTGATGTCAGTAATTCATGATTTATATCCCTGCTGATATTCTAACATATCCCTATCACTTGTACTTTTGCAAGAGAACAAAAAACAGATGTCAAAAGAAGCAAAACCACAAATTACATCTGCAATAAATTCCTTCTCAACTACATTTCCAAATCAAATGTGATACTCCAATTTGTCAATTAACACCACAGCATTGTATTACCTGAGTAAAAACCCTAATCATATCTTTTCATATTAAACATTTTTCAAAATTTTGACTAGATGATTAAGGTAATGATCACACTAAATACTTCAGAAAAACAATGGAAATAATGTAGCTAAAAATATACACACATTAAATCTACCCAATTCACCATGCTTTTGTTCATGTTTTGAAAACAGCTTTAGACAACCTTAGTCTTTCTTCTGTATGAAACTTGAACTGTCTCAAAGTTATCATCTATTTGTTCTTTTTTTTTTTTTTGAAGTTGCAATATTGAAATTAATTATTCCCTCTCTTCTACATGTTTACATATCCACATATACATTATTACTTCTTTCTTTTCACTCATTTTTCCTATGCTTCTCAGGAAAGCTTATCTGA
This sequence comes from Sitta europaea, assembly GCA_013400255.1. Taxonomy (NCBI): domain Eukaryota; kingdom Metazoa; phylum Chordata; class Aves; order Passeriformes; family Sittidae; genus Sitta; species Sitta europaea. Next base: position 42,668 of record VXBS01006716.1, on the reverse strand, counting down.
GTTTGTGTTACTTAGTCACAGTAAATAAATACTCATTTTGATATCAATTTTAACTGATGTATAGCAACAATTAAAACAGTAGGTTTGTGGGACTTTTTTAGTAACTTCAATTTTCTTCTTTGTGTAGTCATGATATAAACACATTAGTAATTATTTTAAATTATGCTTCTGTAATATTTTCATTTTAATTTGAAAAGAAATACATATATAACATTATTAAAAGTGACTTCTCACTGTTACTCATGTAAGTATATGTGATATGTCTTATTCATGTTATGAAGAACATTACAACTATTGCAGTGGAGATAAGAATTGTAAACTATGGTTTTATGTTTATGTAAGCAATGGCTTGTTGTATAATGGGCTCTGAAACCATTTGGCCAATTTAGTCTACAGGTCAACTCACTGATTGCAGGATTTTCATTTGCATGAAGTCATATAGCATGGGAAGAACCATGCAAAAAATTGGAAAGATGCCATAATGTCTCAAATAAGTTGTAGTTTACCTGTTATTCTGCTGTGTGGTAGCAGACAAGTTTTAAGAAGAACATGCCATCCTGTTCCCTAAGAGGTCTGTTACCCTCATTACCACTCCCTTTCCACTCCCTCCCCAGACAGTAAACAATATCTGAATTAGGGCAAATTCCCTTTCCTCTCTTCTTCCTTTCTTTCCTGTCTTTTGTCTATGAATTTTTTTTCAAATCCCTTTTTGCCCTTGCAGATGCTATTTATTTTCATAGTCTCCTGCAGCAAAGAAAATTTCAAAAAGTTCACTAACAGCTGTGTAAAATAGTGGTATCTTAATTATTTTACACAGATCTTGCGCTACTTTAAATTACTACCTCCTAGTTTCTGTATCATGAGATTTTGTTCTAAACTCACCTTGTCTTTGATTCCATCCCCCTCAGTCATATCCTCATCATATCATAGTCACTAAATAAACAGAAATTCTGCTATTGCTGAACTGACTAAATAAGAAATCCTATCCATGGACAATCTGTAGTTTTAAATCAGATTTCAGGATTAACTTGTGTCAGCAACAGCTTATTATCCAAGGAGGAAAAATGACAAACTGAAGAGGTAACAGTTTTTCTACAATATTTCCTTCAAAATGGAAAGAGAGAAAATGGATGAAGGTGTATTCCTTGTTCATTTAAGCTTCTTTTTTCTTTGTGATTGTTCTATTTTGTTTGAACAAAACAAAATGTTGTTTTGTTTCTGAAAAATTTCCCAACCTGTAGCTTAACAGCCACAATGAACAAATTTTGGGTTTTTAAGTCAAGTAGCTTGTTTCTTGTCACCCAAATCACTTTTTGTACAACCTCTCTACATTAACTGCATTTACGCAAGGTGTTTCTGCCAGCACTTCTACATCAGTGGAAAATGTAGATATTTAAAATCAAGATCACCAGAGCTATGCTGCAGAGTAAACCTGAGTATATGTTCACTGTGTCACCTCTGATGAATGGGATTACAATCGTTTTGATAGATTGAGCTAACTGCTTGTTTCTGCATATCCTCAAAACCTGTCTTGCATTTTTTCTCATAAATTATGCAGGATTATCCTCTTGAAAAGACTTTGAGTGTCTGACATACTCAACCTTTAATCTTCCTCAAATGCATTGCATTGACTCACACTTCATAGGTCTGAAGTAAAAAAGTCACTCTACTTTTCCATTTGGGATTCCAATTTCTTGTAATAGTAAACAGTGTATGGCTCATAAAGCCCCCAAACTCAAACCCAAAACAAAACACAAAAAACACCACAACAAAACAAACCAAAAACAAGCAAACAAAAAACAAAGCAAAAAACAACAAAAACCCCAACAAAACAAACAAACAAAAAGCCATAAAACACCCCAAACCCCTCAAAAAAACCCACAAAACCACAAAATGAAATAGAATGCATGGCTCCAGGCAACAACTCTAAAAACGACTTCTTTAAAAACAACTAAAAGCAACTTCTCTAAAAACACTGTAGATAAGTGGAAATACTCAATTTTGTTCTGTAGAGTCTTAAAAATAATCCAAAATGATCTGAAGTGACAAAAAGTAGTTAGGCTTGCAATCTTATATTTTTTCCAGTTTCAGTAAAAGACAGTTTATGTGACTTCCAGCTCTTCTAAAAGTTAAAAAAAATCTAGTGAGTTAAGTTACAAAAGATTAACTTTTTCAAAATTAATTATCTAGTCTATAGTCTTCATAAACAGCAAGTTAAATCAATGAAACAAAGGCAGTTACCTTGTCAATACATAAGAAATTTGGAAAAAGTAGAAAACCCCAAACTAACTACAAACACTTGCAAAAGCATCCCAACATTGTAAGTGGACACATATCAATGATGTTTCAGTGTGCAGCCTGGACACATTTCAAGGGATACATTTTTCTTTGAAGAATTTTTAATGGACAAGCCAAATTAAAGAAAAAGCCTTGCAATGTATTTGGTTGTCTTTCATTCTTCTCTTGAAAGGAAATACTTCACAATTTTAGCTGTGTAACATACAATTTAGATGTTCCTCTTTAAGAGGCAACAATGCCATTTGAGATTAAATCTATTTTAGTGACAATGCCGTTCTTAAATTATTATTTTAAATCTTTGTTGAAGTTATGTGAGGGGAGGGAGAGGTGGAGCCTTCTGATGCAATATGTCTAGTCTGGCACATTAAATTAATATAATCTTTTGGCAATTTCTAATGACCTTCTAACTTTGATATGTATTAAAAAAATAGAAGTGTCAAAAACCCATTTAATCTGGAAGCAGTCTTTTTGTTTGTTTCTCCACCAGTAAAGGTATCTTAAAACAAAGAAAAAAAATCTTTATTGTGAGGCATGTTCACTGAACTGTGCTTCCCACATCAGAGCTTGTGTCTACTATGATTATAGTCTTTGGAGCTCTTTGGATAATTTGCTGCCTCCCTTGTTCCTGCTGCTGACAATCAGTATGATAGCACATGATATTTGACCTTTCCACTGATGTCACCCACAACAGGCCTTACACAATAACTATTAAAAAGAATCCCAAGCCCCACAGTGCAATATGCTTACATGGAAATAAAAGATTCCATTGTACTCCCTGTACTCATCAGTGGTGAGGCCACACCCTGAGAGCTGTGTCCCGTGAACAGTTCTCAGCCTCTCACTTCAAGAAAGGCATTGAGGTGCTGGAGAATTTCCAGAGAAGAGTGAGCAAGCTGGTGAAAGCTCTAGAGAGTGAGTTATATGAGGAGTGGCTGAGGGAGCCAGGGTTGTTTAGCCTGAAAAAAAGGATGCCTAGGAGAGACATTTTAACTCTCTACAGCTGCCTGAAGGAAGGGTGTAGGAAGGTGGGGGCTGGCCCCTTCTCCCAAGAAACCAGTGAGAGGATGAGAGGAAATGACCTCAAGCTGTACCAGGAGAGGTTCAGATTGGACATCAGAAAGAATTTCTATACTGAAAATATTGTCAAGCATTGGAATGGACTTCCCAGGGAAGTAGTGAAGACACCATCCCTAAAGTGTTCAAGAAATGATGAGTGTGACACTAAGCACTATGATTTGATTGGCAGGATGGTTTTGGTGGAAGGTCGGACTCAGTCACCTTGGAGGTCTTTTCCAACCTGTTACTAAGAAATACCCATATTGCATTTTTGTTCACTCAGCATGGAAGAACTGAGGAAAGGAATGTATTGCATAGAGTGCTTTCAAAGAATTGCAATGATACAGAGACAATGCATGACACAATTTTCTCTAACAATTTGCAATTAATTATGTGGACATTTTTAATAATTTATTTTGGAGCTTTGCACCAAAACAATGCAGGGGCAAGTTTGAAGCTGCAGATATAAACAGTTGTTAATTAAAAATTCAGGTAATATAAGTTAGGAAAAAAAAAATCCAAACCAAAATATTTAATGATAGAGTATAGGTGCAAAGTTTGGACAAATGTTTTAAAGAGGTCAAAGCAACTGACAAAAAAGGATTAATAAATAACAAGTTTTGCTTTTAACAACTAAGAATTTTTTTCTCTGAAGTTCAACTTCCTGCTGAGTCAAAGACAACCTTTTCCATTTTGCACATGCAGACATGATTTCAATTATAGATTGTGAATAAAGAAATATTCTCTTTTAGCTTAGCTATTTGTATTCATATCATATGTTAAATTCTGTAGTCCAGGATATAAAGTGAAGTAAGTTCCATGCATAAATATGTGGTGGAAAAGTTTCAAAACACAAACTCCCTAAATATACCAGGGTTTTTTACTGTTTTGCCTCATTGGTATTCTTTTTTTTTCCTTAAATTATTATTTCTATGCTATTTCAACTGGGTCTTTTGCTATAAGGAAAGATACCCCCACAGCAACTAATCTTGAAGTCCAAGGAGCTTCTAAATTTCTTAGTTAGTAGCCTCCTTCAGATCACCAGACAAGCTTTGGTATCCCATGGCATTTGTTGAATCAAAGACCTATTGGCCAGTTCTCCTGTTAACTCATAGAGACCATCATCAGCCAACAGAACTATTGAACAGTTACAGAACAGTTAATTAATCATTATTATTTTGAGACTACATATTCATTTTTGACTGTAAGATTTTAACTGCATCCTTTGTTTTTAAAATTTTTCAGAAATGTATTCTGTTGGTAAGCTTCTGACCAGCATTCCTGAAGAAGAAATTTGTATATATTTGTGCCAGATATATTATTATTAATTGAAGATATATTATTATTAATTGAAAGACCATGCTTATTTAAAGTCTGTCCCTACAAGTCCTCTCAGAGCTCACCATTTTGACAATGAAATTATAACATTTTTTGTTTTGCTAGGGCTATCACAGGGTGATCCAGCATAGTGTAGGTCACTGATGCTTTCATCATTTGCATTTTATAAAGCTCTAAATCTGCCTGTCAAGAGAAAGAAAAGAAAGGTAACAACTGATAGCTAAATCAAATCACTTCCACAATTTGGGCATATTTGGTTTGCATGTAGTGCACCTTAGTCCAGGTCCATGACAGCAAGAATGATTGTGCAAGAATACCACAGAATATGCAGTCTACTGAGATATTTTTATATGGACAAAAGGATATTACTCAGACTTGTGTACAGATATCGCTGGAAACAAGTACTAAGATTTTCATGACAACCAGTCTTAAGGAAGAGTCCAAACCTAATAAATTAAAATAAATTTATGGGTATTTTAGGGATGAATTTCAGACTTTCATTATGACCAGCTTTAATTCGTCCAAGATATTTCAATTTTATTTGAAAATAAGCTGTAATAATAGCTAGAATACCCATTGCAGCAGGATCTAGGAATCAAAGATCAGTTGTTTTTAATACATACATTCAGTTAAAAACAACACCTTTACCAGTACTTCTAATTTTATAAGATTTATGAGTATTATAATCTATGTAACTAGATGATGTATTGCCCACACAGAAAGAAGGATGTCCCACTCTGAGACATGATCTGTTTAATAGTATAGTCATGCTTCAAATCATTTTCCTATGGGCATTGGAAAGAAATAAACGTGTAGTGGTGTGGTTTTTAGGTTTTATATTTGTTTTATATTGTAGTTATATTTTTATATTGTGTAATGGTTTGTTCCTTGTACCCCCTATGTTCCCCCCCTGTCTGGTCGGTCCCAAACTGTCTTTCAAGGCAGTTCTTCAGTGGGGGACACCCCAGAACCTGTCAGTCATCCCATAACCACTCCTGTCACCTGGAAAATTCTGCAGGGTTCATGGGATGATTGGATGGTGTCCGGGCTTCCCCCTCCCCAGTTTTACCTTATTTGTTACACCTGCTGTCCATCTGTTAGAGAGCCATGCCCTGCTAACCCCTGGTTGGTCCCCTGTGTATCCTTGCCCCAGTAACCGCCCCCCTTTATAAGCTGTTACCCTCTGTCTGCCCGCGGGGCTCCTACGTGGTACCTGCCTGGGTCAGACAGAGTGACCGGAGTTCTGTCCCACTCGGGACGAATAAAGGTTCTCTGTTCAATCCATCGGAGCCTCCCGCCTTCTATTGACTCTCGCCGTTTGTCGCATGGTGCTGGCAGGCTAACCAGAGCCCACAGGGGAAGGCGAGGATCGCTTTGCTTCCGAGCCCCCCTTTGCTGTGGTGTGTGTGTGCCGAGCTAGCCGGGGCTAACATAGCCGACGCACCCCCACATAAACGTAATAAATTTAACTCACATTAGGGAAAAGTAGATATTTAAGTTTATCTGGTTTAATAACGTCATTATAAATTTAACTCAGACTTTTTTTAGACTATGGTCTTAAGTTTATATATATTATTTATTTATATGTTCATATTAGTACTTTAAAAAATGCTCAGAAAGCAAAACAAAACAAAACAAAAACCATTAATCTGACAGTTTAAAGTCATCACCCATGATTTATCATCTAATTGTTGTTATCCTCCTTCTTTCAGTCTAGGCCTTAACCTAGCTCTGTTCTGTCTTGCCTTTCAGTTTTGAGAGTACACAACCTTATGACAAGGCTCATTTATTATGTTTGGTGAGACACAAGTCCTCCTACATGAGATAAATAAGAATGTCAGAAGTCATAAATACAGTTTTAATGCTAAAAAGTTAACATTTTCATCTATGCAGTATGATTAGCATGACAACCTTCACAGCCTAGGATCAACTAATACGGAAATACATTCTTGCTGAATGTTAGAGGAGCAAGATTACCATACATTTAGTCTTTTTATTTAATTCATTTATGAGGCAACGTTACAGAAAAAAAAGTTTATAAATTAACAAATCAGGAAAGGAACATGCATTTTTCACACCAAAGAGTGCTAATGAGTAGATTGCAGCAAGTACTCACCACAGCTAAGGCTTGAGGATTCAATACTCTTGTAGAGTTAATATTCATTAGAAGCCAAGAAAGAAGTACACTTTAGCAGATTCTTTACTATTCCTAAAATCCTACAGTATTTCTAACACTATGGAAATTTTGTCCTACTTTGTCATGGGGAAACTTCTCACATATATTAATGGTGGCTTTAAGTGTCTTTTCTCCAAGACTGCAGTTCTGCTACCTTCCAGACTACTGTTCTAAAAGAAAGGTGGCAGCCACCTAGCAATTTTTTAAGATCACAGTTTTGGTATCTATGTGCGTTAGGAAGAATACAATCTTTCCCTGTGACTTCAGTAATCTGATACATATTTTTGAAAACAGGTAATGCATGTTGGGCAGTGTGTAGAAGACAGACCACTGCCCATTTAAACCAGCTGCTAAAGATAATGTATGTGAAAGTCCAATACCCAATGAACAAAGAATCTTATAAAATGTCACAGAAAACTGCAGTAGCAGTTTAAAAAAACAGCCTAGTTTTAATTTAAAGAGTATGAAATTGTGTATGGGTGTCCATGGCAGGGGACTGCAGGGCAGCCTCGGTGAGGAGAGGCTGGGCTTGTCCCATGCCAGGCACAGCTGGGTCCAGTTGGCTCCAGCTGGCCTCAAGAGACCCATGACAGGACACAGATCAGCCAGGCTGGCAGTGGCTCTGTGAAAACATGCTACTAAGAAATCAAAAATTTATTAACAAATCAAAAATCCATTATAAACAAAGTTTTAAGAATTGCCTGATTAGCAATTCTTGAGCAATCAATCATATCAGCAAAGCAATCAAAGTATGTTTTGCTTTTGACTTGCTGTCCTATTTTGGAGCTTTCAACACAGAGGCAGCAGAGATATTCTTGAGATGACCTCAGAGAACCTAGATTGTATAAGACTAGGTCTTTGACAGGCTGGATATTTTCTACGAACTGCTTGAGGAAACTGGTTACTTCTGAAACCCTTGTCTCTCTAGTTATACTTCCTTTCCCTGTTCCATTCTTTTGAAGAAATTATACACAGAAAACCTATATAATGACCAGTTCACTTGATATTTTTAGTTGACAATTCATAATAAATAAAGTATCTATGCTGAAAAAAACACAACACTTATTAAGCTGGAAAAAAAGAAATAGGAACTGGCCCTTAAGTGAATGCACCAACAGACACGTGGCATAAAAAAAAAAAAAAAAAAAAAAAAAAAAAAAAAAGAATAAAAATGACATGCTGACCTTTGGAGAGATTTTTATTATGTTTTTAAGCTAGCTACAATGCTGCAACCTTTCCAAGAAAACAAACATCCATATAAATATTTAAAGAATATAAATAGGTTAGAAGTTTTCCAATATTAAAAAATAACATTTCCTGAATTGACAGCTGAGCAGCTAACACATATATCACTGTATGAATTATAATTTTACCAATTCCTAAACATTGAAGAAGCTGTGCATATAGATGTTATTTCAAATTATATTTTTAGATGCAGATTCAGGTATTCAATATGATCAAGTAAGATCATATCACAATGACATTGATTGATATTTGTGCACCAACTTAAATCCTTGAGAGCCTTTTTTTCTTCCCCCTTTGGTCTAAATGATGGGGCTTAATAAGACAGAAATAAAATACTCCTATATAAAGCAAAGACATCCTGGTACACACAAAGAGCATAAAATCAAAATAATCTGAAACTCAGTGTTTTCTTCCCATGTAGTTTTCATCAAGGTTCAAGGAGAATGTCTTGTCAAATATTATTGATAAGACTGGTTAAAAATCACTGTGACCCCCAAAGAATAGAACAGTAAACTACTATTCCCATATGAGATTTTTCAAAGAGTCTATTTCTAGATATCAAATAAAACCTGTATTTTATGCTAATTTACAAAGGATAAGACTGAAAATTTACATCTCTACATAAAGTATTATAGTTACCACTTATCCTTTCATAAACCAAACAGAACCATAAAATCCACACAAATTTTATAACAAAAGTATTCTAGGAATATCAGGTGTTATTCAATACAAAAGATAAATGAGCCTATTTTTAAGGGTGTTGCAAACATATCCAATTTATTTTCCAAAAACTGTGATTTGGGGATAGATGAAAAACGTGTGGGAAAAAAATATGTATGGTTTTGTTTTTCATTGAAAATATTCTTTATTTTATTTGCATTTTTGCAATATTGAGATCTTAATGTTTTCCAGATACCTAGTAGTGTTAGTATAACTCAAGCACATCAATTTAACATAAAAAATGAATTATCAAGATATATATTAGGCTACCATTTCAAATATAATAAAAGTTGTTCCCTTTCTACAGCTTCTGTTTTAATTTCATTGTTTTTCCTTAAGTTTTTGTTATCTTTTTGCTCACTGATGTAGCTCTCTTTTGCCATATCAAAACCTATTTTTCTTCTCTATCTGTTTAGTGCTATAAAGAGCAAGAAATTTTTCATATAAGGACACGCTGCCATCTGACAAAAAGGCAGTCAGCCCTTTCCTTTTAAAAAATATCTGAAGGCAAATAGATCAAAACAACCTGATATATGCTAACAATTACTTTGTAGACATCCTCAGGAGAGGATTCTATGCCATGAATTCTAAATGGACAGGAGTTTGCTACCTTGGTGCTTCAGGGTACATCAGCACAATATAACTGTGGTCAGTGCAACTCGAAGCTTACCATAACGAGCCCTACTGAGAGGCAGTGTAATTGCCCAAACTCACCACCAGCTTTATATGCAGACACAGTTTGCTTTGGAAGTCTAGACTGAGCTTCCTTCTGCCAGGAAAATAACTCATAGAGCTATGTGAAATGGAAAAACCCCAGTCTTCAGTCTTCAGCTGACTTGACTTTACACACCTTATTGTGTAGGCACAGGCTGCCCACTGTCGTGTACTGGATGCCTTGTGTTTCTATCATGAATTGCTTAACTATCCCCAAATCTAGTCCCAACAATCCAGACACTTTTCTCTCGCTCACTGAGCATTTTAAACAACATAAATCTTCAGAGAATAGAATGCCACCTCAAAAATGTGGACACTAGGTCGGGGGAGAGCGGAAGGGAGCCCTCTCCATAAGACTGAGGGTGAAAACAAAAGGAATTCAGGAAATCAAATAAGTTATGGAAATAAATAAATACAATAGTTTTAAACCACCAAAACCTAGAACTACCTTTAACAATTTTCGCTAAAAATTAGTCGTGTTATTTTACCTTGTTTCTTGTGTACAGCATTCAGAGCATTATGGTTCTTGTGCTAAACCCATATAAAGATAAATCTTATTTTAAAAATAGGTTTGTATTAATGTTTTCTCTATAAATAAAATTCTTTATGATGACATATTTTCAATGTTACCAAACTGATCAGCTGACTTATTAGCTAGTTTGTTAATAGCTTCTTAGCATAGTATTGATTAAAAGAAGAAGACAAAAGTGTGTATAAATTTAAATGCCTGTTTCTTATGCAAGGAAATATGGAAGCTCTCTTATATTTTATGCCTTTAGAACTCACTGTCTTTTTTCCATCTTTTTTTTTTTCTCTCCCCCAAAGCCACCTCTGCATTGTCACTTTATGAATACTGAAACACAACACTGAAGGAAGGAAACACAGTTTAGCAAATTCTCCCTAACCACGGAGCCTGTCAAACATTTCTGATCACAGTTCTTGCTGGCAGTAAGCCTTCAGCTGTTTTAAGGAAGCGTGCCACACAATTTTCCACTCTTCTTTGTAAAATCACATCACTTTATAAGGTTAAGTTTGTAAGAGAATTATAAAAATTATTTGAAGATGATCCAGTCAGTTTTTTCATGTAACCAGCCCCCCATCATCTTACAAGACCAAAGCCTAAGAACAGTGCTCTCTAAAGATGAAATAACTGCTATACATGTTCCCAAGGAAATTTCAGAAGAAGCTGTCTCTTTTTCAGTAGACATGGTCACAGTTCTTTCTGATGAATAAATTAGTCAGATTCGTTTCTTCATAAGTATAAGGTTTAAATTATAGACTTTTTCTTTCAAATAGACTTTCAAATCACATTTTATAATACAAGTCAATGTCTTCATTTAATTGTATCCTAAAAGAAGGTAAAAAATTAAGTAAGTTAAAAAAACCACTTAGATTTTTCAGCAATTTTTTTAAAGTTTGCTTAAGTTAATGAATATTAACCACCTTCAGAATATCAGTTATTGGTATAAGAGAAGGATCTTTAAAACTAATTTCTTTTAATGTTAAAATATTTTAAATGTGCTTCTTGCTATTTTATGTGTCCTCTCTGAACATTCAATGATTAAATTTTATTGAAATATTCTAAAATATTTTTCTTATTTCCTGTTTAACAGGCTGAGGAAAAATTGTTTCATACTTTCACTCTTATAACTCAATTTTTTCAAATAATGACTTTATCGTGGAGGAATTAAGCTGCAGTGACAATGAGAAATTAAATTTTTTTATTCCTTGTTGCTTGTTTCTTTTATTTTAAAAGGGGTTTTGCTTAAAAAAAGGGATATCTAATTACAGTTAAATTTGAATTAGCATTTCTTCATTGCAATGTTTTATTTGTTCCTGACAACTTTAATATTGCAATTATTTACACTGGTTTAAAATGAATGTAAAATTAGAGAATAAAAATACATGTTGGTAATATTAATGTTTAATCATTTAATAGTATTGTTTTAAGTAGTGTACAAGCATTAAAAAATTGTGCTGTGTGTATGTTTTATTCTTTATGTACAACTATGGTTTTGTCCTTTCTGTCCATATTCCCTTACACTAATACATGTGGAGATGCTTGGGTTTTTTCTGTAGCCATATTACCAGATCTGAATATCAAAGAGGGACTTTGAGAGCAAAAAAGCAAATTTGAAAATCTAGTGAGCATTTATGCAGGACCTGAGGGAATATTTAATCACAGAGCAACTTTAAGACAATTGAGTCCAACCACTAACATTGCCAAGTCCACCACTAAGCCATGTCCCTGTAGTCACATCTACACACCTTTCAAGTATCTCCAGGGATGGTAACTCAACCACTTCCCAATTACTCTGTTCCAATGCTTTAAAAATCTCTGGTGATGAAATGTTTTCTACAGTCCAATCTGATATTGAGAAATCCATATATTAGCCTAAGTAACTGATATTTATGTCCATGTAGGCACCTCTGGAACATGCTGGTATACCCTGATGCCTAAAGATTTTAAAGCCTTTTTCATATTTGTAGCTTTATAGATTCTTAATATGTAGTAATATAAATTCCAGTACTTTTCCTACCCTTTTTCATAGTTTATCTAATTCCTTACTAACACACTACTGAAATTCTGTTTAGTTTTATTTTCAATAAAAGAACCTCTAATATTTTGTTTTGCAACCAGAATCTGAGAGGACATAACAAGATAAAAGGCAAAGAAGCCCCTGGAACTATTCCAAGGGGCTAACCCAAGGGGGCATCTGAATCTCCTCTTGGATGCACTTACTAAATATAATAATTAATTAACCTTTAAAAAATTGCATTTATCTGATTTTGTGCATGCATGATGCTATATTTTGAGCACCTGAAAGCTTTCATTAAAGAATTGTTTTTTCATCCTACCACTTTAATTCTGTTGTAAGGTTTTTTTTTTTCCTTTCCAACCCCACAGTGGATGATGGACTGCACTGCACTCTAGTGGATAGCATAAAGGAGAGAGCATTCCTACCTGTCGGTAGAAGACACATGGTTTGGTTTGTTACACATGATCACAGCACAGGAGAGACAAAGAACCTTTCTGTGGATTGGGTACGTAGAGTGTATCATGGGAATTCATTTGGATTCTGTCTGATGCTGGGAAACAATGGGGCTCTCAGCAATTGATGGCATGTGATTTACTCACTATCTATATTTTTCTTCCAGCTTCCAATTTTACTTCACTATTTACTGCCCAGTTTTTCTTACTGCAGTCTTAAAAAAAACATACACTCTGCCCAACTCCCTGATGCAGCATGCATATCCACAGTCAGAAACCATTCCACCCAGTTACTCAATCAATCATTAGAATGGAAACTCCCTTCCAAATATATTGGGATTTTAAACCTTCAAGGTGCCCATATCTATCAGAAATAGAGAATTAAGAAGTAGGGTAATACAGTGTACTATCATGTTCCTCATGTTCGTCAATTGTTCACACAACAGCTTATCAGCTGAAGTAGAAGAATAAGAAAATCTGAATTCTAATTTCCCTTTTGAACTGGAATTCAAAAACATAAATGTTTTAATTGAGTTGTTCAGAGAAAAATGGAACATTGCTAACATAGACATTTAAATGTGGCAGTGTAGACGGGTATAAAAATTTGGTTCAATATATTTTTCAATGTCATCTTGTATTTCCTCCATCAAACGTATAATGTTTATAAAGTATAATACCTTTTACTTTCAGAAATGGATACTTGAAATAACATGCATGTGGAATATCTAATATTATTCATCTTGAAATATCTCAGGACGGGTATATTTATATGTATTTGCATTTTAAAATGTTAAATTAAACTTGTTGATAAAAAGGAAAAAGGGGGGTTTGAGATTTTTAATAAGTTTAGTCTTTGCTATTTTACATCAGTGTCAAGTGCTCAATATTATGGCAATGTACTTGCCCGCTCAGCTCCGTTGCTCTGGACATCTGGCACATATGATGAACAACATGAAAGCCTTAAGCCTTTTCTTTATGCCCATTAAATGCATGGTGAATGGCTGACAGGTAGGCCATTGAAGTCTTGTAAGGACATGCTCAGGGCAAATCCTCCACTGTGGTACCAGCTCCACAAAGGGCGAAGCTACAGCTAGAGACCATCTGTTATAACAAGGATTGTGCACCATTGCCTTGAGAGTCCTTGAGAAAACCCAGAACAACTGTGACTCTGTGCTGTACTACTGCTCTGCAGAAAACAAGGCACAATGCACTTAGGAAGAAAAAACATAGTGTGTGTGACTGCTAACATACTGTGGCAATCTGACTGATTTTTCATCAACCAAGCTACAAAACAGGGCAACTTCAGCTATTAAAAAAAATATTCATTATGTATTTTTACAGTTATTTTCCCATTCTAAACAGATTAAGTTACCATCCTCTATTTTTAAATACAATCCTAAATAGCAATCTTGAAAGTCTAATTCTTAGGATTTCAAGTGAGTTCTATTAATCAAGCACCCTGAATACAAACTGAAAGAGCTGAGGTTTCAGTAACTGCAAAAGACACAACTATTGGGCTGAAGATCTTCAGGTAATCAGGATGTACAGTCCTTTATGCTTACACTGGAATGCCATGGCAGTTTATATTTTAAAGTGTATTTTCATATAGTATTATTATTTTTACTGTTGATTTCACTTATATACCTTGCATTTCAAACAATCGAACATTCATTGACACTACTTGAAAAATATTTAAAATTTTAAACATCTTAAAACTAGATTTCATCTAAAGGAAGAGGGGTGAATTATTTAATTTTATCTATGATTTCTGTTGCTCTTTCCTACCTTAAATATTTTCAGCAAAATTTAGAAGAGTGAGTAAACAGTGGCAAAAGCAATTATTTTCTTTACATTTAGGTCTAAATTTTCAGTCTTTTAGATCCCAGTGAGTGAAATAGATGAAATTTCCTCCTTATGGAGTCAATCTTTATAGCATGAAAACAAGAAAGAAGGAGGGAGGATGACAATTGTTACCATTCAAAAGGGGATGTAAGTATATGGAGGAAAACTAATCCTTGAGCTCTGATTTTTATGTGACCCCTTTTCAGAAAAAAATGTGAGGCTAGTTGAGAAAAGCTTGAATATCTTAGTGTAAAATTCTAGTAACCATTTTTATCAGTCATGTATTTTTCAGTCAAAAAAGGTTTCAAAAATATCTTTCATACCTCATTCATATCTCCTACTTAAAAATGGTTAAGATTCTCATTTAAGATTGAAATGTGACAGGAAAGTCTGTAGCCTAAGTTCCTGGAATGTATTTAATTAGATTACTAAAACTGATTCTTGGACTCTAAATACTTGGATTTGGTTGAAGTCTTTTATTGCAATCAAATATGAACCAATTGAAGGGTACCTTACTTACAAACAACAATTTCCTGGGGCATTTTGGCAGCTGTGGGCATACATATGAATTTTGAAAAAAAAAAAAAAAATAGAATTAAGTTGCTTGCTTAAGTAATTGAAACGTTGTATTTAGATTTTAAAATGTTGATTTTCATGTGAAAAGTGACACATTTCCACCCCTTTACCCACCCAAAAATAATGAAGTGTTGTCTCATTAATAGTAATAAGGTTTTAGTAGCTGAGGATATAAAGAGGCAACGAGTAAAATTTTACAGGAAAATATTTACAAGAGAGAGGTTGGGCACTGGAACAGGCTCACAGCACCAGCCTGATAGAGCCCAAGAAGCATTTGGACAACTCTCTCAGGCACCTGCTGTAACTCTTTGGGGATGGTGCTGTACAAGGCTAGGAGTTGGACTTGATGATCCCTGTGGGCTCCTGCCAACTCAGCTTATTTGGTGAATCTGTGATCTTGTGAATGCAGCATCCTTTGTATTGGGTCTACATTGCCACTTGTCAGCAGGAGGGCCACAGGAGTGGCTGCTTTGAGAAACTTCCCCCATGTCTGGCAGAGCCAGTGCCAGCCAGCTCCAAGATAGATGTGATGCCAAGGCTGACAAATAAAAATGGTGGTAATGACTAGGTGACAACATATTTAAGGACGAAATAAAGAAAGTTATCGTGCAAATGTAAGTTTATCCAGAGAAGAGCAGGGTGAGTATATGTGAGAGGAACAACTCTGCAAACAGTAAGGTCATTGGAGAAGCAAGGGGAGTAGGTACTCCAGGCAATAAAGCTGATACTCCCCTGCAGCCCATGGTGAGGCAGCTGTGATGCTGAAGCTCATGGAGGATCTCAGGAATGCAGAGATCCAGACCACAGATGGGACCCATGTCAGAGCAGATGGATAGATGCCTGAGAGGAGGCTGTGACCCCGTGGGAGGCCTGTCCTAGAGCAGGGTCCTGGGAAGGATTTGCAGACCCGTGGAGAGAGGAGCCCATGCTGGATCAGGTTTGCTGGTAGGGCTTGTGACCCCTTGGGGACCCACCCTGG
Organism: Sitta europaea; assembly: GCA_013400255.1. NCBI lineage: Eukaryota > Metazoa > Chordata > Aves > Passeriformes > Sittidae > Sitta > Sitta europaea. Next base: position 26,732 of record VXBS01006716.1, on the reverse strand, counting down.
AACAGCCTGTCCTTGCAGGACTGCACCCATGGAAAACTGTCCCACATTGCAGCAGTTTGTGGAGAACTGTTGCCTATGGGATGGACTCATATTGGAGAAGTTCATGGAGAACTGTCTCCCATGGGAAGGACCCTGTGTTGGAGCAGTGGATGGACTCCTCTCCTTGGGCAGTGGAGAAACAACATGTGATGAACTGACCATAACCCACATTACCTGTCTTTCTATGCCACTGGTGGAGAGGAGGTAGGGCTGTGAAGGAGAGAGGGGTGAGGGGAAGGTGTTTCTAAGGTCTTATTTGACTTCTCATTATCCTGCTCTGATTTTGTTAGCAATAAATTCAATTAATATCTCATAACTTTGCCCATTATGGCATTTGGTGAGTGATGTCTCCTGGTCCTTATCTCAACCCATGAACCATTTGTTATATTTTTTCTTCTTTATCCAGATGGGAGTGAGAGAGAGGCTTTGGTGGGTGCCTGGCATCCAGCCAGCATCAGCTCAGTACAGCATCTGTGATGTGGAACAGCTCACCAAGGAGTATAATTTTGAGCTGTTTTGGAGTGTTTTTTCTACTATTTTTTATTTCCCCTGTGATTTTTATGGTTCAAAGAAGGAAACTTACCACTGCTTACAAAACCAAGCTACCAGCTACTCTGGGTATGTCAATTTATTCCAAGTCAGTGTTAGACCAGGCAATTTTCACAGCACTTAATTTCTTTCAGCTTGTTTGTCACTATTCTCAAATTAGATTGATTCTTCTTTTAGAAAGCAAAGCTTTTTAACATTGCAGATCTCATCCTCTGAGTTAAAGCTCAAATGTTTTCTACAGAAGCAAACTGCTTTGGTAGGCTTCTTCCCCATAAAGAATCAGTGTTGTCCAAGAGTAGCACTCCAGACAAGTAATTTACTTATATAAACCTTATAAATAAAGTAGAAATAGAGGAAAATAGCTCAAACATGCCCCAACACATCTTCCTTTACGGCATGCTGTTTGGTTTATTTTATTTCTTGCAGAAGGTCTACAAGCTGTTGCAGTTGGCTATCTGTGGAAGGCCCTCAGGCTGTTTACAAAAAATAGATAGTAAAATTACAGGTTATTTCCTCCTTTCTCAGTGGAGGAGGTACAAGTTAAGAGGCTTCCACAGATTTACTTCACCACCCTTGCATTATTTTAAAATAATTTTTTGTGGGTTTAGCTATTTTTAAGTAGTCTTCCCTGTAAGAACACAAAAAAGTTGTGTTTTGGATTCACCTGTCTATCCATAAAGTCATATTCATTCATAAATATGTTTTCAGAAAAAGTAACATTAAAGTTTTTATTAATAATAAACAAAATTCTCTTAAGTATGTAGTTCTAATAGCAATCAGAATAATTTCATATTGCTGCTATTTGGTTGGTGTCAAATATACGTCCTGATCCCATATGGTAAAAGAGGAGGCATATTTATATATTTCCAATTTAAGTACATGAGAGAAAAGACAAAAGTTTGGGGAAAAAAAAAAAAAAAAAAAAGGTATAAATCATTAGAATTAGAATTTGGATAACAAGAGACTGGAACAAAATTAATTTGATCCAAGCTTACATGTACAGACTAGGTTGGCAATGATAAGTATAGATATCCTAAAGATGCACTTGTGATAATCCTTGACAGATTCATTGTAATCTGCTCTGTTTAATGATTTGAAAAAAACATATAAACCAGATTAATAGCAAGCTGGCAGACTTACATTTAAGGTAGTGATTAATATGGAATCACATCTAAATAGGATACCTCAAGCAGAGTTCTGAGTGAATAGTTAAGGAGTATCTAGAAAAAAAAAAAAATGTTTCTCATGTAAACCTATTGTATAAAAGTATTTTGAATGTCAGACCCCTCAAGACCCAAAAACCCTGACTTATCAGCTGAAAAAAAATGTGCAAGAAGGACAAAATATTATAAGTTAATGCAATTGATAATTCATAAGAAATCAACTAATGCAGTAAAATAAAGCTACATTGGCTATGAATAGGGTTCTTAAATGCCTTTTCGCTTCTTAAAGAATCCTGTAACATGTCAACCATTGTACGGGGGGTGGATCCAAACTAATTTTCACATAAAAAGTATCACAGATTTTAAGTACTGAACAATGAAAACAAAGTTTAATGAAATATTAATATAGTAACACCTTAATTGCTCCATATACTCAAAGAAATGTGAGAATTTTTCTAGAGCTTCACTGCCTCAAAATATACTTTATTGAGCTTGGTACCAGTTGGAAAAATGCAATATCTTGTGATATGAGCTCTTCATATTGTGTGACCTAGTGCAATACTGTAGGTTTAAATTTTTAATGAAAATAATGGCTTGGATATAGAAGAACAGATAGTGTTGCATGATACGTAAAAAATGCAACAAAGAAACAAAAAAAACCAAGCCAAACAAAAAAACCAAGCCCCACAATTTTAAAACCAAACCAAGCCCCTAAAAAGAAGGATAGTACACACTGACAATTAAGAATATTTTTCACAATGTATGTAGTGACATTATTTTTCAGGTGTTGGTTTATTTGAATGTTAGATATTTAGATTTGTCCAGGGTAGATAAATGCCATTAATTAATTTACTTTCCTCTGAGTGAAATTAATACATACATATCTCCATAAATATACCAAATAATTAAATATAAGATATTGCTCTTTAAAAATAAATAGTAAAATTGTTTAATTTTTAAGAAAACGAGCAAATTCATGAACTCAATTTACACATGATCTTTAAACCTTAGAAATGTGGAAATAATCCTTTTGAAAAAAGAATCTGATACATAAAGAAATCTCTCTCAAACATCTGGTGCGAAGTCAATGTTTACCAATGTGCTAATGAAAAATTGACGTTGCTAACAGATTTAGTGTTGTAAGTAAAACTGTGGAATTGGGTTTTTAATTTGCCCAATAATAACTTTTAATTAATAACTGTCTTTGCAATAGAAAAAAATGTAGAGCACTTCTACACTTTTAAATTGCTGAAGACTTGTTGCTGACATGTTAGGGAAGTCCTAATTTTTAATTAAAAAAAATACAACATTTATATTTTTAATCTTTAATGATTTAGCAAGTTTGTATATCAGTGTCATTAGCTATAAAACTTAAGCCATATATTGGGCCATATTCACTGTATTACTCTTAGTTCCCATCTAAATTTCAAGTTAGATGCTGTTGATTGAAATCTTGCCTATACCACTCCAGTCATGCACTTATGAAGTCCATGGAGACAGATCATAAAAGCAGAGTTACACTTCTAGAATCCTGACATTTTTCAGACTAAGACAAAATAAAGATTTGTATAAATTTTTTTTTAAAAGAAATAAAAAAAAAATTAAGGTACCTCTTAGTTTCAGCTAAATAAATGCTACATGTATTTTTCTTGTAGAGTAGAATTATAGCTGATTAGCTGTTTTTCTGTTTTCTTCTGGTCAATATTTTAACATTAATAGTATTTACTTGTTTAGAAACCAGGCTAAAATATTCATCAGACTATAGAAACGAACTTTGTGTGTTTCCTTAATTAGTTGGTTGGTTTATTGGTTGGTTTGGTTTTGGTGCTTTGGGGTTTGGGGATTTTGTTTTTTGGTTTTGTGGTTTTTTAATTATTTTATTGTTAGGGATTTGGTTGCCCAAAAATCATTCTGATCAGACTGAATTAATTTCCCAAGTGATTCAGAGATGATAACAGCTACATTAGCTGCATTAAATGACAATATTTTAAGTGGATTTTCATTCTCTCTCCTGATCAACCTGGTGGACAACCTAATTCAAAATTTTCCAGGAACATGCCTCAAAGATTAAGTAATTTCTACTTCAACAAGTACACTGTACAATGGTTACCATGTTGTCTGAAGTTAAGAATACTTCACAGTCACAGAAGTTTTAAACTGGTTTCAGTAAGGGACTTACATTATTAAGTCAATATCTATCACTTTTGCACTAATTTGTTTTCATTCTCCCTTTTCCCTTCTACCAAGTTCCATTTGCCTTTTATTTCTACATACTTCCCTAGACATCTTTCTGTTGCTGATACAGCAATACATCTGCAATGGAGGGACTAAAATACAGATTTTAGTAAACTCTTAAAAAAGTGGATCCTTCATATTGCCCATTAATTCAGAAAGTGAAAAACAGTATGGCACACAAGCCCTTGGACTGGAAAGGCTTATGTTAGAAGGCATCAACCCAGTCTGCCTTCAGCAAAACGCAGTAGGTAGCAGTAGGATTAACCGTGCTTGACAGGGAGTTGGATGATGTATTCTGAGGCTGCTCTTGGCCATCTTTGTAAGATCATTCAAGTGTGAGCCATGCCTGAGAACTGGGTATATTGGGCTTGTGTCCAAGGCTTTTTTAGTGGAGGGTGGGGGAGCTATAGAGGTGGCTTCTCTGTGAAGGTGCCAGAAGCTTCCTCTGAGTCCAAAAGAGCTAATGCCAGACAGCAAGTGTAGAGTGTGAGGAGGAAGGAGCAGCAGAGGCAGAGATGAACTAAACACATTGAGTCCCCATTCCTCATTCCCCTGTCCCACTTAGGGGTAAGAGACAGAAAAGCCAGGAATGTAGCTGAACCCAGGAGGTCAAGACGATTTAAAGTTTTTTTTTCCTTCTCATAATCCTAGTCTGACTTTCAAATGACAGTAAATTAAATTAATATCCCCCAAGTGGAGCCTGTTTTTCTCATTACAGCAATTGGTGAGTGATCTTTCCCCACCCTTATCTTGATCCAGAAGCCTCTCATTATACTTTCTCTTCCCTGTCCAACTGAGAAGGGGAGTGTTAGACTAGCTTAGTAGTCACCTGGTGGCCAGCCAAGGTTAACCACAACCTGGAGGAATGCAAAAGCCTTATTTCTTATATTTTCAAGAAGGACAAGAAGAAAGACCCATGGGAAACACAGATCAATCAGCTTCACCTTAGTACCTGTGAAAGTGATGTAGTAGATAATCCTGGAAAATAATTCCATGCTGGTTATGGAGAAAAAGAGGATAGTAGTCAGCATGGATCCAAAAAGAGTCATGCTTGACCAACATGGTAACATATACAGAAAAAATCAGCTTGGTGGATGAAGGAGAGCAAAGAATATTGGTTACCTTGATTTCAGTAAAGCTTTCAGCACTGCATTTCATAATATTTTCATATAGAAACTGATAAAGGATGGGTTGGGTGAGCAAACAGGTGAGGTGTATTAAAAACTGTCTGAATGGCCACATCCAGAAGGTGGGGATCAGTGATACGAAGTCTAGTTGGAGGCCAACCACTATCAGCATACCTCAGAGTGAAACACTGTATCTAATCCCATTCAAAATGCCTTCATTAACAGTCAGGATAATGAAGCAGTGTACTTTGATCAGGTTTCCTGAAGACACTGAAGACAAAAAACTGTGATAAATGGCTGACACACTAGAGGGTTGTGCTACCATCCAGAGGTAGGTTGGAGAAATGGGCTGGCAGGATACATATGAAATTAGAATGGGAAGCTAAGTCCTGCTCTTGTGGAGGAAAAACACTGCATCAATATATGCTGTGGACAGATCAGCTGGAAAGAAACTTTTTAGGAAAGGATAGAGAGATTCTAGTGAACACAAAGCTGAACACAGGCCAGCAGTGTGTCCTTGCTGCAAAGGTGTCAAATGGTACACTGAGCTCATTAAGAAGAGTGCTGCCAGCCAGTCAAGTGAGATAATCCTCCCCCTCTACTCAGCACTAGTAAGCAGCCGGAGTGCTGTGCTCAGTGCTGAGCTCCCCAGAACAAGAGACACATGGCCAAACTGGAGTCCAGCAAAAGGCCACTGAGATGATGAAGGGCCTGAAGCACCTGTCAAATGAGGAGAGGCTGTGAGAGCTGGGACCATTTAGCCTGGAGAGGAGAAGGCTCAAGGTGGATCACATGCATGGATCCAAGTCCCTGAAGTAAAGATGGATCTAGGCTCTTTTCAGGGGTGCCCAGTGACAAGGCGAGAAGTAACGGGTTCAAACTGAAACACAGGAGGTTCTGTTTGAACATCAGGAGACACTTTTACCATGAGAGTTACTGAGCACATGTTTCCAGAGAGGTTTTGGAGTTTTCTGTGGCAGCTATAATATTGAAGTGACTTAATCATATTCAGTTAGTGTTACTAGTTTCTACTTTGGATTAGCTCACATATTTCAAGGAAAGTATTTAAGGACAAAATACAAATGTATCTATAACCTTTAACAGTAATTACAGATGGCTTTCTAGGCTTTTGCCTAAAACATATTCAATAGCTTCTTTACCGGGAAATAGCTAATTGACTTTCTTTGTTTTAAGATTACTATTTACTTTCTGTTCTGCCTTTCTAGAAAGTACTTTCAGCTCTTATCTTGCTGATTTATTAGAGGTTTGCTTTAGAGGCTTGCAGCAAACCTTGACAGAACATTCAATTTAAGCTCACTTGAACCCTGTCATACTTCCATAGCTTTTGATATTTCATCATTGTCAATGAATGTGTGATTTATTTCAGAAAAGCTGCTTTGTTGCATTAGAAATGTTCAAAGCTTTTTTTTTAAAGAAAAAAATTCTCTAGATAATTGGAAATGAAGGATTGAGCTCAATAAAACATAGTCAAAACAGGTAGAAAGTGACTTTTCTATGATTTAAATTTTTTTAAAAAACAACAAAACCCACAAACTACTAAAAAAAAAAAAAAAAAGAAGAAAAACAAAATAGAACAAAATCTAATGAGAAATTTTAAAACCAACCAAATTTAATAGTTAAAATAGTTATTGAATAGCACATTTTGTGGCCATTCACCATATTTAGTCTCAGTGTCAGGCAAAAGTTAACAATGAGCTATTCAGACTAGTGGTTAGGGTGTTTCGGTGGTTTGGGAAGCCCTAGACTTCCTCTCATTCTAAATTTTCACACTTCTAGGCCTGTTCTTTTATATTTACAAAGCAAGTAAATTAATTCTACAGTTATTGGACATTGCTGAAGGTAATATATTGTAATAGCTTTTCAACCAGCTTTCTAAAATAATTATAACTTCTGTCTTGTTTTCTTTTCTAAATTGTCCTGATAATTTCTTCTTATGAAGTCTCATTCCGGTTTTAATTTTAATTTTTTATTTGGAGTCTTTCACCTAGTGACAAAAATAAGAACAACTTGTATTCCTCTGTAAAAGACTTTGACTTTTATTATTCTGTCTTGTCATCTAAGGATAAAGACTACTACTTCCGTAACAGCTCAACACTCCAAGGTGCTGTTATGGACTATTTTGTCAATGATTCACAAATGAAAGACTCTGCTAAAAGTCTTTGACATGATAAGATATAACAGATATAATAGAGATATTATGGGCAATCATGTCAGTTAACAGCAGCACTCCCCTGGGATTCCACTGGGTAAAAAACTGGGAGTGAATCAAATGAAATCATATATTTGATAAGGAGCAAATAAAATAAGTAGAACTCATTTCTAGCTTCGCAGGGAAGATATGCTTGTCCTGATATCCTACAACTAAATTAAAAAATACCTGAAATTTTGTCATATAACTTTGTAATTTCTGCTCAACCTGTGAATAGGTTTTGGTACTGGCTGTGAAAAATCTCTCTGTAAAGAGTAACTGCAGTTAGTAATAAATACTCTGGAAAGTGCTCGCATGTGCAGCTGGTCTTTGAAGTGTTAAATATTTGATCAATCTTATAAGATATTTTTATTTGACACACACACAAGTTTCTCCTTCTGGACATGTATGCAAAAGCTTATGTTTATATACACACATTCATCGTGACCCCGTCAATAATGCTTGTCTTGGATATGTGGGAATTTTGAAAGCAATGTGTTTTCTTAATTTGTGGCAGAGAGGAGTAAAAAAAGGCTCAAGGGGAAATGAACAAAGGTACTTAAGAAACAGTTTTCCAACATATATTAGTCACATTAAATAGTTGGTTTTAAAAGGTCCCACCAGCAACCAAAAATTTTATCACCTGCTGACAGTATTTTTAAGCACGTATGAATAGCAAGGATATTGAAGGATGGCTTCTAGAAAAAGAAGATTTTTGAAGTCTATAATTTTCCCAAAGCTTTTTTCTGTTTCATGTATCTAGGCTGTTTTCAGTGGTGCCTAGAGACACTAATTCTTTTTATTCTACGGAAAGAATTGTCTGTTGCCAGAAAAGAAAAATTCAGAGCTTTTCTCATAAAACAGATCTATGATTTTCTTATTTTTAAAATAACTCCATGGGAAACTTGAAAACAGAAGGCCTTTTCTTGAGAAGGATCCATTAAGTGAATAATTTAGTCTGTTTTATTACCAATTTTCAAATGTTAGATCCTACAGGATATAAGATATTGGATGTATATTAAAGTTTCTGTAAGACATTTCCAAATTGCACCCATTCTTTAGGTAAAGTATGTGCCATTTTAGAAAACTGTGACAATTTTTTGTTTTATCAAGTTTATGAAACACATGATAGTCCGTTTACTTTCTTTACTATCTACTGTCACTGTGGTGAATAACACACAACATGAAATTTTTTTAAAGTTCTTGGAGAGATTCTCTTTATTTTAAATGATGGCTCCTTTTTTATACCTTTTGGCTCCTTTTTTATACATTATACATATACAGACTACTGTGATTGGTGAACAAAAGATAATTCTTTCACCTACATTGGTCAAACTAGAGGGACATTAAAAGACAGTCTGTCTTACAGAAAGAATTCCAAACATGAGTATCACTATAAAAAAAATCCTGATGTTTATGTTCAAGCTCTGGGAGCAAGTTTCAGAAAACTAAAACATCAGGAAAATAGAGCCTTAGAAACTCAGAAGCTTCAGGCCTGAAAGACTCAGACTACAATCTACCATCTTTATTAATATTGTACTGGGTTTTCATGCCATGGTTTTAGTAGTGGGGGGCAAAAGGGGTGGAGTAGAAGCTAACAGAATCTTCCCCCATGTCCAGCAGAGCCAATGCCAGCCGGCTCCAGGATGGACATGCTACTTGCTAAAGCCGGGCCAATCAGAAATGCTGGTAATGACTTTGATAGCATATTTAAAAAGGAGTTACTGTGCACATGTAATTCCTGCCAGGGGAGAGCAGAGTGAGAATATCTTAGAGGAACGACTTTGCAGACATCCAGGTCAGTGGAGAAGGAGGGGCAGGAGGTGCTCCAGGCACTGGAGCTGAGATTCCGCTGTAGCTGTGAGGTGGGGTAGCTGTGTCTCTGCAGGCAGCAGAGGACCACAGGGATGCTGAGATCCACCTGCAGCCTGTAGAGGAGATGCACACCAGAGCAGGTGGATGTCAGAGACAAAGCTGTGACCCCATGAGAGGGCTGTCCTGGAGCAGGGTTCTGAGAGGGACCTGCAGATCCATGAAGAAAAGAGCCCAGGCTGGATCAGGGTTCCTGCTAGGACTTGTGATCCTGTGGTGGATACACCCTGGAACAGCCCATCCTTGCAGGACAGCACCCAAAGAAAAGCAACAACATTGCAGCAGTTTGTGGGCAGCTGTTGCCCATGGGATAGTCCTATTTTCAATTTTCTTTAATTCCTATGAATTTACTTAGGTATGAAAATAGATCTATCTCCAGTGGTGTGCAACTTCAATATACAATAAATTTAACCCTGAATGTTAGGTGTGTATGTGTTTTTGGCATAGGTATATTTACATAGTTAAAAAATCTGAAATAGATNTAATTTAAGTATAAATATAATTTATACTTAAATTTTAAATACATTTTTGTTTTAAATTCCTGGTTTTGAGAGAAATGCAGATTCATAGCAATAAATTTTGTTATAGCATTTATAGTTAAAAAAATCCCAAACATAAAGTAAAACCTTTCTAGTATAATTTTTTTTTCTAAAGGACTGAAATATGTCATTTCTGGAGTCAAGAGAAAATTCTGCTAAGGGAATTGTCCACTTTTTTTCACAGTTTTCTGCAATACTTACAACAAGCAATGATGTTATACATAAAACAGAAAATTGATTAAACAAAATTCACAAAGAGCAAAGCAGAATCCACATGAAATCTGTGCTTGAATCATAGGTATTTTTTTCCATAGTACGCTCTGAGTAAACATGAGTTCTTTTGAGCAGTAGGAAAAGTTAACTTTTATTATACTAAACTAATAAAATAAAATTGCATTTAATAGTTTTGAATAGATATTAATCATTATTTTATTAAATTTTATTTTAAATATTTATTATATTAAATAGGATATATGTAAAGGAGCTAAATGAACTTCAAGATGAGCAGGCAAAGTTGCAAAGTAACATTTTCCATTTTCTCCATTGGTAAAATAATTATATGACTATACTAACAGGTAAAATAGTGACAGAAAAATCTATTTAAATATGAAAATAATTTTAAATTTCATTCTGGAACAACGTTCTGAACCATAGATATCCAGACCCTGCACATTTGGATTCTATACTCTTTTTAAGAATAAGCAAAAATTTCTCAGTGTGTGTTTGTGAAAATAAAATCAGTAATATTAGAAGAGTGACTGCTTTATTGCACTTGCTAAACTTGAATATGTCAAATTCAATCATGAAAGTGTCGTTGTCAAAGTGTTGCATCTCTTTACAGAGATCTCATTTCTAGACACTAATAAATATGGGGCANGGGATGCTGAGATCCACCTGCAGCCTGTAGAGGAGATGCACACCAGAGCAGGTGGATGTCAGAGACAAAGCTGTGACCCCATGAGAGGGCTGTCCTGGAGCAGGGTTCTGAGAGGGACCTGCAGATCCATGAAGAAAAGAGCCCAGGCTGGATCAGGGTTCCTGCTAGGACTTGTGATCCTGTGGTGGATACACCCTGGAACAGCCCATCCTTGCAGGACAGCACCCAAAGAAAAGCAACAACATTGCAGCAGTTTGTGGGCAGCTGTTGCCCATGGGATAGTCCTATTTTCAATTTTCTTTAATTCCTATGAATTTACTTAGGTATGAAAATAGATCTATCTCCAGTGGTGTGCAACTTCAATATACAATAAATTTAACCCTGAATGTTAGGTGTGTATGTGTTTTTGGCATAGGTATATTTACATAGTTAAAAAATCTGAAATAGATAAACTGACTTCTGGAGTAAATGAGGCTTCAACGTAAAGCCTCTTCCTATAGTCCAATATGCTCTAGTACATTAAGAAACAAAGCAAAAACCAAAGCTGTTGTATATTTCTCAGTATTGCAATGCAATAACAATGAGTTCTGCTTTATCCATTTTTTGGATGTCTAATGTGCATCCTAACATCACAAAGCAAGAAGGTTCTTTGGGATTAAACCTTTCAAATAATACACACAGATGTTCAAATTGCCTCCTACGATAACATCAGGTTGCATATGCTACAAAATACTAATTACAGCCCAGAGGAATAATTCTTTAAAAATTGACCTCATAAATTTTTCTTAAGGGTTTGAAACTAACAATCCTTTGTAGTTTATGATTAACTGTATGCATAAATGAATAGTAATAAAATGGTTACATATTTTCTGATGCCTACTAACACTGCCACATGAAGAATAATGCATTATTCATCACTTCTATTCTGAAAACACAGGGATGCTTAGAATAAGAAGTTTTACTGCAGTACCTATATTTTAAATATGTATTGTTTAGAATTCTACGATACATACAGAAAAATTTTGAGATTTTTTTATTCTTTTTGGAATAAATACATATTTGCAGGAAGAAGAAGAAATGACCATATATATATAATGGTGTATNTACGCTCTGAGTAAACATGAGTTCTTTTGAGCAGTAGGAAAAGTTAACTTTTATTATACTAAACTAATAAAATAAAATTGCATTTAATAGTTTTGAATAGATATTAATCATTATTTTATTAAATTTTATTTTAAATATTTATTATATTAAATAGGATATATGTAAAGGAGCTAAATGAACTTCAAGATGAGCAGGCAAAGTTGCAAAGTAACATTTTCCATTTTCTCCATTGGTAAAATAATTATATGACTATACTAACAGGTAAAATAGTGACAGAAAAATCTATTTAAATATGAAAATAATTTTAAATTTCATTCTGGAACAACGTTCTGAACCATAGATATCCAGACCCTGCACATTTGGATTCTATACTCTTTTTAAGAATAAGCAAAAATTTCTCAGTGTGTGTTTGTGAAAATAAAATCAGTAATATTAGAAGAGTGACTGCTTTATTGCACTTGCTAAACTTGAATATGTCAAATTCAATCATGAAAGTGTCGTTGTCAAAGTGTTGCATCTCTTTACAGAGATCTCATTTCTAGACACTAATAAATATGGGGCATTTAAAATTTTGTTTTACTTATGTCAAAATGTCATGGAAAAAAAAACAACACTTTGTTTTTCCAGTTCCATTTTGTTTACTTTTTGTCTGACCTTCAAGTCCCCAAAATTCACAACTATACAGTCAGTCCAAGTTTGATGTCACAATTTTAGACCAAGAGATGTCACAATAAATTAAGGAATGCAAATATAAGTTATAATAGCATGTGAACATAAGAGAAAATAATCTAAATATAGATTCTGTAGTTTCAAAAATCCTGAGGAGAAAGGAGATCTTTAAGTCTAAGCATTCCAAACAAACACCTCAGATCATAACAGAATTGTTACATCATAGCTGTGGGATGTCATTCAGGTACTGAGACTCATTTTCCCTACCATTCAGTCTCTTATAATTTGAAGTAGGGGTAATACTTTTTTAAGCTTTAACCATTTGATAATTTTCTCTTTCCTTCCACTAGCTTGGAGCTATTGTCAGTCAATATTTCAAAATATATTTCATTATGTTTTACCCTTAAAATAATGAGGATTCCACACTGTATACAGAAAACTGTTTGGCTGTGAAAGTCATCAAATCAAAGAATCATTTGGGTTGTAAATGACTTTAAATATCCTCTAGTTCTTACTCCACTGCCATAGGCAGGGACACCTTTCACTAAACCAGTTTGCTCAGAGCACCATCCAACCTGCCTTCAATATGTCCAGGGACTGGGCATCCACAATTTTTCTGGGCAACCTGATCCACAGTCTCACCACTCTCACAATAAGCAATTTCCTCCTTATAGCTCATCTAAACCTATCCCCTTTCAGTTCAAAGGCATTGCTCCTTGTCTTATCATTTCATGCCCTTCATGAGGCCAAATTTAGGTACTGTAAGTTGGCTATGATAAAAGTAATATTCATTAAAATGCAGTTAAGGTAAAAGGCAAAAATGATGTGAATAATCAAGATTGATAACTTCAATGACATAATTTGTGCAGTAAGAAAATTTATTGAGGAATACTTAGGTATACAACAGTGAAAGAGAAGGAGAGAGTGGGAGAGAGACATTATTAAGAATACTTATGTTAAGTTCCTACTTTGTTCAAATTATTAAAATGAGCTTGTTTGGAAACTTTTCTCCTAACTCAGGCATATAACTTAGGTATCTGGAATTATATGGTATAAATATTCATGAATATATTCATCATGTAAATATGTCATCAAAAATACATATTTGTATTTTTGGAATAAATTATTTATGAACATTAAAGAAAACAAAATGGGTAATGTATTATACTAATAGAAGCCTCAAAAAACACCCTGAGTTTTTTAACTTAGAGATGCTACATGCCTACTCATGGAAATGGTAAAAGATCAGTGGTTAAATCATGGGATAAAAATACAACAAAAAAAATCCTCAACTGTCTCTTCAAGAAGACACGGAACTCAGAGCAAAAAAATATACTAAAGAAACATACTAAATAATAAATATATATCAAGAAATATACTAAAGTGTAGAGTGGTGGTAGAGAATGATGCTCTTCTTTCTTCCTTTTTCTTGGACATAAATAGAAAAAAATATTGGTCCTTTCAGAGCTTGCTGGCACAGGAAAGAGCTTTATTTTGGCTTGTATTTTAGAGGAAGGGGGAATGTCACTCTTTGTGTCTTCACATGTTCTATTTCACTAAAATTGTTTAATTCAACCACTTTTGACTAGCATTGTCAATTTCTATGCATTTACAAAAATTTTCCTGTAATAAAATTTGAGATAACTTTTTCTTGCACTTGTCTTTCCTGTACTCCTGTTTCAGTTTGATTTTGCCAATTTCGAAGTTTCTAATTAAGAGCAAAGCAGGCTTAAGCTTAAAAGTAATAAGACTTTATTAACTAACACCAAAAGAAAGAAAAACAAGAAGAATGAGGATGAAACCTTCAAAACACTCTTTCTCTCTCCCCTCACTTTCTTTTCTCTTAACCAACAATGTAAAGAAAACAACACTCAGAAATCTGTCAGTTTTCCACCTCTAAAACAGTCTCTTTCAGTTCACTTAGGGAGGGAAGCACCTCTCATTCACTATGGTCAATTTCTCCACAAGAAAACAGTTCTCTTGTGGATCCATTCTTCATGAACAGCAACTGCCTGGATCCTTTGTGTTCATGAAACTCCTCCCATGTTCACAGTTGTGTCTCTGGGCCACATCAATGTATGGGGTCTTATTTTAAAGATAACTGTTCAATACAAAGGTTTTCTTTGTNGGCCGGGCAGTCCATGGTGTCCCATTGCACAGCCCTGCTGGGGGGCAGAGCTCAGAGGGGCCGGGCCCAAAGGCAGCCGCTCGCTGGGCGCCTGCAGCCAGGAGGGAAAGTTGGGCAGATCCCAAATCCCTTTCCCACCCCTGGGTCTCCTCAGGTGCTGTGTCCTGCCTCATGGTGCCTCCCCCTCTGTGCCCGGCGCAGCAGAGGCAGGCTCAGCCCGGGCAGCAGCAGAGCAGACTCTGTGCCCGCAGCTGTTCCCGAATCAGCCGGGCCTGCCCGGCCCGCGGGGCCTCCCCTGCCCCACTGGGCAGGGCCGAGCGAGGGCAGAGCTGTGTGCTCCGACAGCCGGGAGCAGAGAGACCTGCCCGGGCTGCTGCCAAAGGAATAGCAACCAGAAAATGCTTTCCATCGGCCCAGTAAAATGCCAATCTCAAAACCAGCCAGATCACTTCCCTGGGATGGCCAAACCAGGACAACTCCTTACACATATTTTCAGTGAAACTTTCTTTACTACCTCTTTCTTATCTCTTTTTTTTTTTTTCTAATATATGCAAGAAAACTTTTTTCAGTGAAAGAAGCACTTGATGTTTGAGATTAAAACATCAAAGAAGATATGCTGATAAATATCTTTCTTTCCTGCAGGAAATTAGCTTTTATACTTGACCTAGCAACAGGACACCAAATTAATTGTTTTCCATAAGGGCTATTAATCACAATTGTGACATATTTCCCATAATACGCTACCACAGTAATTGAATATTGCCATTCTCTTTGAATACAATTTCAGTCATAGAGCAAAGTTAAATGCTGCAGACAGAAAGTGTGTGAGTTTTTAAAGGTGATCCAAGCACTAATTGCTAGGCTATGATGGCATTTTCATTTATTATAGGCTGCTCTACCATTAATTGTGTATGACGATACCGTTCACTTTTTTTCTCATTGAACAAGTTACAAAGGTTAAGTGAACCTGAGTTTTTTAAAAAAATCAAGAATAAATAAATTACACAATAATATGATTTTAACTCATTGACAAAGTGTAGTTTTAATTAAAAAAACCCACAGATTACTAAAAAATCTCTATAATTAGTTCAATTTTTTTAAAAGAAAGGTTTTAAAATCAGGCCAAAAAAGGGGAATAAATAAAGCCGATCCTTTGCATCTGAGACACTTAAAACTTTTGGTGATAAAAAGGACTTCTTTCACAAGTTAATGCTCAGAACAAAGCCACATCTAGTCTTGGGATTTCTTTTAGTGAACTACTGGACTGAAATGTACTACTTTGCTATATGCAATATATTTTTCTGGTTAATATTTGTTATTAAACATAATAGCTTAATAAAATCAGACAGCTCCTGAATTTCAGATATTTGAAGTACCTCAATACATTGGTATCCTTTGAAATATTGAGCATCCTGTGATAGGCCCAGCATTCTAGTTTTAAGAATGATTAGAGATAGCTGCTTTTCAAATAATTTAATCTGTTTAATATGGGACAACTTGTAATGTCAACGTATGCTATTGTTGAAATACATGATGTAGCCTATGATGTAGAATGAAACAAAATTTTGAAAGCATACCCACTGATTTGATTTATGAATGGTTGAGTAAATACACTCAACTTCAAGGAAATCAAATTCCAGAATGTGACCAGAAGTACTGTAATATTAATGTTTTTGTAAATACAGTTATATAGATTTTTTTAAAAGAAGTATGAATTTCAGAAGCTTCTTAAAACACCATTTTGAATATATTTTATTCTGAAAGAAAATATGTTCATTTTTTAAAACACCCTAAGGTGATCATGTATCTTCAAATCTATTGATTTACACATAAAGAAACACGCACATCTAGAGAATTCACAAATACAGAGAAGCAAAACTGAAAAGAAGTTGTATGCTGAAGTGAATGTCTGTATTTGAAATTTAGACCAAAAGTAACAATGTGAAGACAAACATGGCTGAAGCATTAGAAAGACTTCAATATATATTTCAGTTTCAGTCCCAGCTTTGCAAATATTTCTTTAATATATTGACTCTACAAGTTTTGTACTTCTTTCCCATATTTATATAACCAGCATCATGATGTCAGGATGAATTTTAAAAAAAAAATCTTTTAATAGCATAAAACATGTTTAGATTTTAGTATGTGTTATGTGCCTACATCTTATATATTTCATAGTTTTCTCTGTTATCCAAAATAGGCTACTATATTGAACCTGTCTCTTAAATCCACTGACCTGAGCCATCACGTCTCTGTTGCCTTGTCACTGAAGCTGCTCTCTGCTCACCTTCATTTCAGTCCTAAGGGTTGTTATCTGAAAGGTCCTTGTAAAGCTGGCAGTGTACAACTCATATGTATACCAGCTCGTTCCACCAAAAATCACAGAATGCCAGAAGCCATGGCTATGAAAATATCTAGGAAAATCACAAAAGACAGGAATCTGGTTACTGCTGCTGTGACAAGTTCATCCTGCTTGAGGAGGAAGTTCTTTTTTACCTTTTTTTTTCATGCTATTTACACATAGATAGCTTTGAGTCTGTTATACAGTATCTGTCACGAACTTTTGTGTGATGGGAATAAAATTAATTCTTACCACCTTCTATGTAGTGCTGTGGTTGATATTCACATCTAATGTGTTCTTCACCAGTTGATTATGGGCTGTTTCATGTCTAGTAGTCAGTTTTAGAAGATAGCTGGTTGATACTTTAGTGCTGCCTATCCTAGCAGCCTTAAATCCTGGATTACCTGTTTGCTGAGCAAAGTATTTTGAGATGTTGCCCATTACAGAAAGACTTTCAAAAGGAGGCTGTAACTGCACAAAACCATCACAAAAACGTCAGGTACTAAGTATGTGAAGAAATGGGTGTACATCTGGCAAATCTGTATTCAGAAAAGGAATAACATCCATTTTGTAATTCAATTTTGTATTACGTATCATCATCTGTTACTGTAAACATGCCTATAATTTGCAGGAGGTAAGATTACTAAATCATAACAAATCTTCTGGTTTTATCAAATAAGCTGTAAAACATATACATTTAGACACACCATTGTGACGAATCTATTTTCATTGAGGAAAAATCAAATAACAAATGAAGCTGAGAAAAAATTTGACTGTAATCTGTAGGCATATAACATTTATCATCAGTTTGTTCCTAATCTCAAAGAAGTAATTTCACCTCATAACCTTGAAAATATGCTTTGTGTGTTGTCATACAGTGAAGTCACTTGATTGTTGCCAAAAAGCAAGATACTGTAGAAACCTTTGCAGCTCCTGTTAAATTATGTGACTAGCCTAATAGAATTTGCCTTTTCTATGTGAAATTTTTTTTTTTCATTTTTGTTACATTGTTCTACAGGGTCTACTTCTGTCAGATCAAGTGTTTCAATTGAAATGAATGAGAAGGGAAGGGGGGAGAGTTGTGTTTTGCTTTCACAGAAATGCTTCATATTGGAATAAAATAAAACCATCCCAACATTTAGCCCCAGTGAAATCAAAGGAAAACATCCAGTTAAGCTCAGCATGAATAATATTTTACTAGAAATTCCTTAGCAAAAATAGAATTATAGAATAATTCAGTTGAAAGGGAGCTGAGTTTGGAAGAGATTTCAGACATCTTTTTTTTCCAACCTCTAGGATAAAGTATACCAAGTCAAAGATAACACAAGATTGCTCAGTACTTGATCCAGCTGGCTCTCAAATTTCTCCTAAGGATGGAGACTGAACAACTTCTTTGAGCAGTATGGTCAACTGCTTCCTTGTTTTCTTGAGGACAATGTTTTTCCTTCTATCCAGCTGGACCATTTCCTTGTTTCAATTTATGCAAAATTCTCACATCCTCTTGCCACCACTGAGAAGTAGCCTGCTTCTGTCTTTTGGATGACCATTCCATAGGTGCTGTCAGGTTTCTGTAGGGACCCATCAAAGCTTTCTCTTTTCCAGGCTAAACAATCCCATCTTTCTCAGACTCTCCTGAAAACCTTCTACTGCATTCGCCCAGCCAATCAATATTGACTGGAGTGCCCAAAAACTGGGCACTGAACTTTAGATGCAGCCTAAGGTTCAATGAGGAAAGTGGGTAATCACTCCTCAACCTCCTGACTGGGTTCCTAGTGACAGCCCAGGACCCTTCTGGCCTTTGATGCCAGAGCACACTAGGTCCTTCTCCACAGAACTGCTGCCCAGCCGGTCAGGCCCCAGCTTGTGACATTGCAAGGGAATAGCTGCTTACCCAGCAGCAGGATTTAGTACCAGTCTGTGTGAATTTCACGAGTTTACTTACTGGCAGCCCATTCTCTCAGCATCTCTAGGTTCCTCTACAAGGCAGCCTTGCCATAGAGAGTATTGGCTGGTTCCACTCCTTCTCTTTACCCCTTGCCTGCCAATTTGGTGTCCTCTGGTGTAGTCTGAGTCTCCTGGGCCTGAAGTTCCTGAGTTTCTAGACTCAGTTTCTTCATGATGTTTTGGTTCAGGAAGACCTTGTTCTCACAGGCTTGACATAAACATTGCTAGTGTTATTGTAACAAGAGTGATGTTTTGAATTCCTATCTGTGGGATGGACCTTCTCTCTGTCTTTGGGTTTGGGCCAATGGGATGAAGAGTTCTGGCCCTCTTCTGAGCAATGAGATGGCCTGCTCGAGAAGCTACATAAAGGGGGTCAGGTTTTGAATAAAGATTTGAGTCAGATGAAGTTTTCACAAACAAGGTTCGTGTTGTTTGTTACTCACCCGCGGCAACGCTCTGGAAATGATTAGTACACATAGTTACCTTTTCCATGTAATTGATAAAGACAGACCCCTCCAGGCCTTGGCGACCACTAGGTAGAGAAAGATTATCCTCCATTATCCTCCAAGACAGGTCCACCTTTATCTGTTCAGCTGTCTGCTCATTCAGACCATAATTTTCTAACTTGGATATAAAATTATCCATGACATAAGAATGATAACTTCTTTAAGCTAAATACTTATCAACTGAAGCTACCTAAAACTGCAGAAAAGATTAGCACAACATAATCATGACAGAAAAGGAATTCTAGGAAAATAAGATTAATTTCCTATCTGAAAATCTAGAATTATATTATCCTAATAACTACCTAAAAGCAGATGTAATGGCTCCAAAGTGTTTCATGTTATTAGCACAATTATATATTGTATTTTTATTTATGGATATGTATTTTATAAAGAAGTTTATAGATAGTAAACCATGGATTGTAATGTACTTTTTAAAACTTAACATTTATGAGACCAAGGAAGGTGTTCATTGATGTAAGAGTTCATAGAGCAAGTAGGATGGTCACTTTCCTGTGTTTCTTGTATCCCAGTGTATATCTAAATCATACTGGGCTTTAGAGCTCAGCAGAAAATCAATTACTTAGGAACCTGTAACACTTTTTTCCATGTTATTGAAAAGAACAGACTATAACTGTCACTGCTCTAAGATCAGTGGCATTCTAGTATCTCGTCTTTCTCCTGCTATTGTGTATACAACTGACACCATATTCATTAGATGCCAACTTTTTCTTTGCAGACATTTCATTAGAAAAATCTCCTTGACGAATGTTTATTACTTATTTCTGAATCTGTGTTATTCTTATGGGGGTTATTTTTTGAAAGACATGTTAGTGGCCTTTAAAGTTTGCCACTGCAAACATAGAAATGCAAACATTTGGAAACTTTAGATCAGTTTGCAGTATGATATGTAATTTGGGTTTATATACTTAAGGATTTACTGAATCTTATTGTTACTTAGCAAGTAGTTACTTCCAGTTTTGAAATCAAGCGTGATGATCAGTGGTTGCAGAACAACATCAAGCAAGCCATGCAGCCAAATGAAACTCAGTGATTTTCATTGATTTTCATTTTGTATTTTTTACTTTTATCTGAACCAAAAACTCGAAGTGACCCTTGAAGAAATAGTGGGACAGGAGGTGCAAACTGACATGGATCAGACCTGAAGAAAACATTCACTCTAACATCTGTGAAAGAAAACTGTGAAGTTTCATATAAAGAAGTCTGCAGAATACATTTTGTCAGGGCATTGAAGCGTCAACATTTGTTTTGTTTTTTGTGGACCACATTTACCATCTCTGTATAATCTTTGTACAGTTCTTGTTATCTGCTGAAGAAAGTTAGGCAGACTCAGAGGATCCTTGATGTAGTTTTGAGAACACTCTCTTATGAAAAGCAAAATAATTACCTCTGATCAAGGCCCCTCTACATCTTTTAATGAAAACTTGGGTAAAACCTAACAATTGCAATATATTTTTGAAATTCAAATTACATAGTTGCATTTTTCATTCACTAAATCCTTTCTCTAAAATAGAATTTTTGAAAAATCATAATTAATATATAGCATTATCATATTATCAAAAAGGCACACTTTTCTGAAGTCTGGTGGAAGGTTGTGATTGCTTGTATCATATGCATTATATATTGCTTAAACAAGGACATTCTCATACCCAAGCAAGCAGGTGTATTTACAGACACTTCAGGTAAAGCCACTCATTGTGGTGGGGTGTGGGGAAAGGTGAAAAAGATTTCACAGATTGAGATCAAATGTAAGAAAGAAAGGATGTGAACTAGAAAACACAGAGCTTTGGTAATCAGGGAGCCATAGGAATCTTACTTGCAAAAAATCTTGACATCTTAAAAAAAAGATTTGATTTCAAAAAATAAAGGAAGCAAAATTAAAGAAAACTAGCTTTGTCAAACAATAACTGAGATAATAGAAAATAATTGCCTACCGTTTGATAATTATGAGCTTTAACTGACTGCTGAACAAAGGCTCCAATGAGTGGTCTCTTACTTTTTGTCACTTGCTATTTGATTTGATATCTTCAATAAAATTTTACTTAGAGAATTTGTGATTGAAAAAAAAGTAAGATTCTTGTGTTGAGAATCATTCTGTATTCTGTAAGTGAATACAGAATAAAGTTTCCTGTTTAGCAGTAAATTAAGATTTTTTTATACTCTTTCCTTAGTAATGCTATAATCTATGCATTTTTTGTCATTATATTGCTTCCATTTCATCCATCAAAGTACCAGAATATAGATCCACTTCAAAATAAAACAAATAAGTAAAAAAATAAGCTTTAATTGTTCCAATGTAACTTACTCCATACATGATAAGAATGTGATGAGTTTCACCACGGTGTTGCACCTTGTTGCAGACGTTTACTCACAATAAATATATTTTTAACAGTCTATTTTGTTCTTTCTCCTGTTTTAGCAGCTTATTACATGCATATATACATACATACCTACCTCTCTCTCTCTCTCTATATATATATATATATGTACACACGTTCTTCTGGGATAAATAGTGAGGCCACAGGCCTTCCATATTCTCTATAAAGTGCATAATGAAAGAATGTAAATTTAGGTGTTTTCATTACTGAGAATAACAAAAGAGGATCCCAAATAAATTTTCTTAT
>VXBS01006715.1:233365-248778 GCA_013400255.1 Sitta europaea | reverse complement strand
TTGGGATACAGCAGGGAATAGGGACTGCTGGGAATGGAAGCTGCTGGGAATGGGCAGTGCTGGGTTTGGGATATAGCAGGGGATGGACAGTGCAGGGTTTGGGATGCAGCAGGGAATGGGGGCTGCTGGGAATGGGGGCTGCTGGGAATGGGCATTGCAAGGAATGGGCACTACAGGGAATGGGCGTTGCAGAGTTTGGGATACAGCAGGGAAAGGACAGCGTAGGGAATGGGATACAGCAGGATATGGGCAGTGCAGGGTTTGGGATACAGCAGGGGATGGGCAGTGCAGGGAATGGGCACTGAGAGTTTGGGCACTGCAGGGATGGGCACAGGCCAGGATGGCTGCAATGTATGTAAATGGATGTGCTGTGGGAGGACTGGGTGCCCCGAGGTCAGATCCCAGGAACACTGGGCACCCAGGAGGGCTGGATGCTCAGGGAATGGGATTCCCAGGGGATGGATGCCCAGGGGATGGGATTCCTGGGGATGGGTGCCCAGGGGAAGGGTCCCCAGGTGGATGTGTGCCCACGTTGTTGAGTGCCCAGGGGAGGGGTGCCCGTGCCCACTCACCGCCATGCTGTGTGACAGCTGCTCAGCTGTCAGGCTCAGGGTGTAGTGCTGGGCCTCCAGCCGCCGGCACTGCGTCTGCAGCACCTGGCGCTCCAGGTTTTGTTCTGCGACATCCAAAGGACAAAGGCTGAGCACCAGCTCCTCCCACGGAGGTTGCCAGCCCTGCTCTAGGCTCTGCCCACCACCCCAGCATCCCAGAGCATTCCCAACCCTGGCAATGCCTCTGGGGAACCTTCAGGTCCCACTGGGAGGACTCGGGGCAGCTGCGAATGGGCTGATGTTTCATGCATACATTAATTTTTGCAAAAACAACAACAGTGCCTGTCGCTTTCATGCTGCTCCTGCACTGCTGGAGATCCCCCAGCGCTTCCCCAGCCCACCCCAGCAGGAATCAGTGCCACCTCCCACAGGCAGCTCAAGCACAAATCAGCGTTTTACCCAACAACCCTGCACCCCTCACCTTCTATATGTTCCTGGTAAGCTTCAAAAATTGCCTCGATCCCTTGCCACTTGGGCCTGGGGTAATCCTCCTCCTCTTCCTCCTCTTCCTCCTCCTCCTCCTCCTCCTCGGAGGCGGAGTCCCGGGGCAGGGCGGGCAGTGGCCGGAGCGGCCCCTCGGCCGTGCCGTTGTGCGGGGGCCCGGCCAGGCGGGTGGATGCCTGCAGCTCCGGGATGTTGTAGTGGATGGAGGTGTCCAGTTTGTGGTTCTGCTCCGCCGTCAGCGCCGCCGTGCCCCCTGTGGGCAGCCACAGTCAGCCCCTGCCCACTCCTCACAGCCCCTCAAGGCATTGATTCCACCCTTCCCAGACTTTTCGGGAGTTTACGGCGGCTCCTGTGGGTTTTTATTGCTCCCGGTGTGCTGGATTAGTGTTATTTATTTCCATCACTCAGCTGAGTGAGTTTGGAGGCTTTGGAGCTGTGTTCTCCCTAATTTTTAGCTTTCAGCTATGAGCTCATGGATGCTCCAGCAATGAGGTTGCCAAATGCTGGTGTGGGGACAAGGGGGTGATAATATCCCAGTACCCAACCAGCTCCCTGCACCCCTGCTCCTTTTGATGGACATCAGGGAGAGTTTCTTCACTGGAAGGGTTGTTAAACACTGGAAGGGGCTGCCCTGAGGGGTGGTGGAGCCCCCATCCCTGGTAGGGTTCAAGAAGGGCTCAATGTGGCACTCAGTGCAGAACCTTACTCTCTTGGATTCTTAAGCAGTTTAGATTTGTAAGTTAGGCCTGTAAGGAAGTTATTGCTGTGTGGTATAGTGAATTCTATATGAATCCCTTGCTAAATTGTTTGAGTTATCAATTAAGTTTAAATGCTGCTAAGTTGAAGTGCTGTTAAGTTTAAGTTAAGTGCTGTTGGATCTTTGAACACAACCTGTTGATCAAGTCTAGGCTCAGTTTAGCACAGGGGTCTACTCTGATCTTACAACTCAACACCAGGGTTCTTCCATATTCCTTTCTGTCCTTACCCCTTCCTACACTTTTGTTTCCCCCTCCTCCAGCCTCCACACAGATTATTTGGGGCTTGTTTACCAACTTTGGATTTTTCTTTGCTTTTCCTCAGAGTGCTTCAACCATCCAACAAACAGGAGAGTGAGCCCCACCAAGGGACTCTGCTGTGATACCGCTTTCACCCTAAACCTGGCTTTGCTGAGACTTTTGCC
This sequence comes from Sitta europaea, assembly GCA_013400255.1. NCBI lineage: Eukaryota > Metazoa > Chordata > Aves > Passeriformes > Sittidae > Sitta > Sitta europaea. The sequence continues at coordinate 246,543 of VXBS01006715.1, read as the reverse complement.
AGTGATTCCCTACGTGACTTTAAACCAGTAATTCCCAACAACTCCCCGTTACCTTTGTGCTTCTGCAGCGCCTTCTGTGTGGACTGCAGCACCGACTCGTGGAACTGGTGGGCAAACTCCTCGGCAATGAAGGGCTCCCAGGGCTTGCTCTTGCCGTTCATGCTGTGGGACAGTGGCACCGGGATGTCCTTGGGGAGGGGACCCCTGACGTAGCTGAGGATGCTCAGGGCCTTCTTCCCGGGGTGCCCGTCGCTCAGCCGGGGCTTCTCCGGCGCCGTGCCCGACTCCTTGGGCCTCGGGGGCTCCTGGGGTCTCAGCTGGTCTAACCTGGAGGCTTCTGCTGCCTTCGGCACCTCGGGCACAGAGACGGCGATGCCCACGGGTTTATCCAGCTCCAGCAGCAGCGGCGGCACTGGAGGCTCTTTGGGGAGAGGAGGAGCAGTCGGCTGCAGCCAGGACTTTGTGCCCCACTCAAGGCAAAGCTGTGCCCCCCACAACAAGACCCGGGGAAGGACTTGGGGGCGCTTACCACTGCTGGGGACACCGGGGCTGTCCCGCGGGGAGCTCTTCACCACCACAGCGGCCGGCGTGGTCTTCTGCTTCATGGCCTGGAGCATCTCCACCAGCTTCTCCTTGTCTGCAGCATGGGAAGCTGAGGTTTAGTGTAGCCTCTGCTCAGCAGAGCAAGCTGGAGGCCCCAGGCAGACCCCCAGGGGCACCCCCAAACCCGGGCGTGCGCGGGCCATGGCTGTTACCTTTCCTCTTCTCGGCGCTGATGTGCGTGAGGTTGAAGATGGTGAGGAAGCGTTTCTTCTCCTCGAAGTTGGGGCTGTTGTTCATCTCGTCGGGGCTGTAGCGGGTGGAGAGGGGCAGGCGCGGCGAGGGCGTGCGGCGCTTGTTCTGCACCGTGGGCGGAGAGGGGCTCCGCTCCCGCAGCATCCGCCGGCGCTTGCGCCGCTTCTGGCTCAGCAGTTCCTCCTTCTGCTGCTGCGTGGTGAGGCCGAAGAGCTGCAGGAACTCCAGCTTCTGGGGCAGCCAGGGGGAGAGCAGAGCAGGGTCACGTACCCATCCTCCTCTTCATCCCCATGCCTGTTGTCGCCTTTGTTCCTGTTCCCACCTTCATGCCCACCCTCATCCCTGTTGCAATCCCCATCTCCATTCTCATCTCCATTCCTGATCCCCATTCTCATCTCCATTCCTCATCCCCATTCTCATCTCCATTCCTCATCCCCATTCCCATCCCCATTCCCCATTCCCCTCATCCCTGTTGCAATCCCCACCTCCATTCCCATTCTCATCTCCATTCCCCATCCCCATTCCCCTATTCCTAATTTTTATTTCTGTTCCCATCTTCATGCTCACCCTCATTCCTGTTGCAATCCCCATCTCCATTCCCCATCCCTGTTCCCTTCATCCTCATTTTCATTCCTGTTCCCCTCCTCATCCCACCCCCATTCCTGCTCCAAAGCCCATCCTTACCCCCACCTCCATGTCCAGCCCCATCTCCATCTCCATCCTCATCATCCCCATCTCTAATCCCCTGGTGCCTCTGCAGACATGTGGGGATGGTGGCTGTATTGTGCACTGGGAACTGGTGTGAAGGAGGGGCTGCTCCCCCAGGGGACAGGGAGGGGACAGGGAGGGGACAAGGGTGCCACCAGTACCTCAGAGGACGTGTCCAGCTTCAGGGGGGGCTGCTCAGCCACGCAGCGGAGATGGGCCCGCACCTCCTCCTCGTCGCTGTCGTCACAGGAGTCATCCAGGTCGTAGTAGTACCCTGGGGATGGGGAGAGCCTGGCCTGAGGCTGGGGACACCTTGGGGACCTGCTGGGACCCCAGGGACTCTTCTGGGACACAGGGGAACCCCACTGGGGATGAGGGTGCAGCAGGGTAGGATGTCAGAAGGGAGTGATGCGGGGCCAACGTGGGGGTGCAACCCAATGGAGCCCTGTCCCCTCTCCACCAGCTGTGGGACCTCGGAGGGCATTGCCCATCCCTGAGCATCCTCTTGGCATCGCTGTGGGATGGGTGGCAGGGGGTCAGTGGGGAAGCTGCAGCCAAGCCCCCATCCCACCAGTGTGGGGACAGCAATTCCAGCCCCTCCCAGCTCTCCACCTCCTCCTCACCACTGTTCTCATCCCCACTCCAGCAGCCCCATCAATATTTAAAACCCTGTTATTAGCTCCAGCTCATCATTTATTCATCAGGAATGTCTGGAGGGCGGGGCTGACCGAACCGCTCGGGTGCGGGAACATCGGCACCCCCGGGAGACCCCCGGGAGACCCCCGGGCAGCTCCCGGTGCCAGCGGGGGAAGCCCCAGGTCCCTCACCTTTCTCACGGGCCTCCCGCCGCCGGCGCTCCTCCAGGTCCAGCTTGCTGACCAGCCTGCGGTGCTGCTGCACGAACTCGTCGTAGATGTACATGGGGTCCTGGGCGCGGGGCTGGGGTGGCCGGTAGGGCGAGCTGGGCTTGCTGGCCTCGGGGAACGGGGTGGCCGGGGCTCTCTGCTGGCTCAGGATGCTCTGAGTGGACTTTTCCAGCTCAGCTAGGAAGGGGGTGTGGGTGAAAGCCCCGTGCTCCGGGGCGCCGGGCTCCCGTCCCGGGGGGTATTTCTCCAGAGCATCCCTCTTCCTCGGCCCCTCCTCCAGCTTCTCGGGGCAGAAGACCCTCTCCACCTTCACCAGGGGGATGCCCTGGCGGCCGGGCTCGAAGGGGGCCGGGTGGCTGTGGAGGGCGTGGGGCTCGGGGAGGCGCCGGGGAGGGTCGGGAGGGCTCTCCATCAGCGAGACGGGGTTCCAGAGGGACGTGGTGACTGGGTGGTGCTGGGGTTTGGGGGAGATGAGGGGTGGGGGCCCGCCAAAGTGCTGCCCTGGCTCCCGGCTGCTCGGCTCGTGGCGGCTCGATCCCAACCTGCGGGCAGAGGAGAGCACCGGCGAGGTGAGGAGCTGGCAGTGCCAAGGGAGGCCTGGCAGAGCTCCAGCCCCGGGGGATTTTGTGGAGAAACGCGCCTGGGAGGAACACCCAGAGGGGTTTGTGCACGTGGGGCTGCCACACTTGTCCTCTCCCTGCCACCAGCCTGAGGGACGGGGGCAGGGTTAAGGCTGTGCACCGGGGGGATGGGCAGGGATGTGGCTGCATCCCAGGAGCGCTGAGCTGGAGTCCCCAGCCTTGACCCCTGCCTGGGGACAAGCGAGCCACCAGTCCTGGCAGAGCCCCGTGGCAAGGGCAGCACCCCAGTGCAGCCCTCCTCCAACAGCCAGAGCTGGAGCCAGCCCATTTGCAGGATAAATATTTCATGTGCCCAAGCTGTGCATTTAACACTTTTCCGCTCCAGCGCCCCGGAGCTCCGTGTGCGGAGCAGCGGGTCCAGCTCAGCGCCGCCACCGAGTCACCACCAGCGGGGAGCACCCCCGGCACCCACCCCTCTCCCACCCCTCTGGATGCAGGACAAGGCTGGGGATGGAATATCCCCTGCTGCAGGTGTTTCGGGCTGACCTTGCTGTCTCCTCCCCGGTTTGGGGTGGGAGGAGCGGCCGGGGAAGGGAGCCTGCGGCGGGCGCTCGCCTTTGTACTGCCCCGTGATCCGCTCCTTATTATCCCCGATGAGCCGCGCTAATCCCCTGGATACCCAAAAATAACAAAGGGAGCAGGCGGCAGAGCTGGCTGGATGAGCCTGCACCGCTTAAGTGCTCAGCCACGGGGGCGAGCGAGGCCCTGTCAATCAAGCCGGGGGTGTGGGCACGCTCCGCTGCCCCCCAAACTGCCCAGGCTCGGCGCAGGTGCCCCCTAAACGAGTCATCCCCCGCCCGGCCCCACTGCCCGGGAGTGGGGGAGCTGCAATTAGCGGTGCTGGTGGNCCGGGAACGCCTGGCGCTGCCAGCACAGCCGGCCTGGCTGGCACCGGGTGGCAGGAACCCGCTGGCACCGGCCAGGAACCCTGGCTTCGGCTGCTGGGATGTGTGAGGGGCACGGCCGTGGGGTGGAGGGTGCCTGATGGAGGGCAGAGCTGGGTAAAGGGGAGGGCATAGCTGCAGGCTGGGGGGAATCCTATCCTATCATGGAATGGTGTGGGGTGAAGGGACCTTAAAGATCATCCTATTCCACGCCCTGCCATGGACAGGGACACCTTCCACTAGACCAGATTGCTCAAACCCCCATCCAACCTGGCCTTGGACATTTCCAGGGATCCAGGGGCAGCTGCAGTTTATCTGCACAACCTGTGCCAGGGCCTCAGCACCCTCACAGGGAAGAATTCCTTCCCAACATCCCATATAACCCTGCCCTCTTTCTATATAAAGACATTCCCCATGTCCTATCGCTACTTTCCCTTGTCCAAAGATACAGATATTCCAGCACACACAGCTGCCTAAAACACACAGCTCAGTTTTAGGGGAAAGTTTTAGGGGAAAGCTCCATCCCTAGAGTGGGGCTATGTCCTAGTTTGGCGCAGATTCATTTTTCTGTAGGGAGTGGTTCCCTGCTTGTTAGCTCCCTGTGGCCCTGACAGAGAACCACTCCACACCAAAAAACAAACCCATGCCCAACCAGGGCAGGCTGGCAGCATCCCTACCTGGGGTGCTCGGGCCGGTGCTCGGGCTCGGCTTGGCTCGGGGCACGCCCGATGTCCAGGTGCTGCTCCAGCACTTGCTGCCGGAACTCCGACACCTGCGATTGCCGATCCTCCTTCTCCTGGCGCAGCCGGCGCTGCCGGGCCAGCCACTTCTCCTCCTCGTTGGTGCGGTGGATGAGCAGCGCCGTGGCCGCGCTGCTGCCGGGCAGGGGGAACACGCTGTGGTTGGGGATGAGGCTGGGCACGGGGTGGTGGGAGCCCGGTGGCGGGTGCAGAGGGTGCTGCATGGGCTTCGGCGTGGGCAGCACCGAGTCCTTGAGTTTGTCTGCGGCGGAAAAGGGGGGATGGAGAGTCAGGGTGGGGATGAAGGTGGGGGGGATTTTGGGCAGGAGGGTCCCGGAGCTGTGGGGTAGCCACCGGTCAGAGTTCAGCCCAGTTGCTGCCAGCCCAGCTGCCCGGCGTGCAGCGGGCACGGTGCCAGCCCGGCCCCAGTCAGATGGCACAGGCACTGAGCTGCCGCAGCTGGGCTCCTGGCAAAGCGACCTGGCAGCCAGCACAGCCCGTGCCCGTCCTCAGCCACCTCCCGGGGCCACCAACCCCCTCGGCTTTGCCATCTGGAGGGGACAGAGGACCGAGGAAAGCTCTGGGAGGTGGGTGGTACCTGCTCTGCTGGGCGCCAGCGGCTCCACCGGCTTGCCCCGTTCCTCGGCCGGGTGCCCCCGCAGCCCGTGCAGCTCCGCCACGGGGAGGAAGGGCCCCTCCATGGCTTTCACCATGCTCAGCTCCTTCTCCCGGGCACGCTCCCGCTGCCTCTCCAGCTCCCGTTCCCGGTCCTTTTCCCGCTCCCGCTCCAGCTCCTTCTCCCGTTCCCGTTCCCGCTCCCGCTCCTTCTCCCGCTCCCGGTCGGCTTCTCGCTCCCGCTCCTTCTCCCGCTCCCGCTCCCTCTGCCGCAGCTCCTCGTCCATTTGCAGCCTGCAGGGAGAAAAAGCAAAAAGAAAAGCACCAACCCCCACACATCGCCCTTGGAGCGCCCCTAAAATCAACCCTGGATGCCTGTCAGCATCCCCTGGAACACCCTTGAACCTCCAGAGCACCCCCAAACGACTCCTGGGCATATGCCAGCATCCTCTGCAGCACTCCCAGATCCCTTGGCACCTGTCAGCATTCCTAGAGCACCCCAAAACCACTCCTGTCCTGTGTCAGCATCCTCTGGAGCACCCCATCCATCCCCTCCCCACCCATGACCCTGCCGTACCTCTCGGCGGCGAGGCTGGAGATGCGCTCGGACTGCAGGGCAGACAGGGAGGAGTGGGACAGCTCGGGGGGGTACCGGACCCCCGAGAGGTGCAGGTGCATGGCCGAGGGGTGCAGGGGGGGCAGCGAGCCCGGCGCCGGCAGTGGGTAGAAGGGGGACCTCAGTGCTGACAGGCAGTACGACTCATCCATCCTGGGGAGACAGGGATGCTCAGGCAGGCGAAGAACCCCCCAGCTCCCCTGCCAGGAGCGAGATGGGGGCTGCCTTCTCCTGGGAGAAAGGGATGGAGAGCCCCAGAACGCCCTCAGTGGGTCACGCTCCCACCTCCCAACACCCCAAAGCTCATCCAGCGGCATCTCCCAGGGATGCCAAGGCTCGGAGGTGCCCACCTGAAGGCAGGGTGAGGGAAGGGGTGATGTGTCAGGTAGCTGGGGTGGTAGTAGGCGGCGGCAGTGGCCGGGTCGAGGCCGAGGGGCGGCAGGGAGGACATGCGGAGATCCTCGGCCGTGTGGTAGGGACGGAAGCTCCGCAGGTAATCCTCGGTCACCGCGCTGGGAGGCACCACGTGGTGGACAGGCCGCTGCAGGCTGGGGGGCAAGGAGATGGTCACCATCCCTCCCTGTCCCGCCCCGGGGAGGTGTCACCTCCCCCAAGGTGGGGACACCCGCATCCTGCAACCGCTGCCGTGCATTCCGAGCAGACTCACTTGAGAGGCGGGAAGCGGGAGTCCTGGACCACGGAGCTGGGGGGCAGCCCGAAGGAGTAGGGTGTCCCCAGGAGGTGGGAGGGGACGGTGGGACCCCCTGCCTTCTCCTGTGGGAGGGGGGGCTCCGAGATGAGGCGCTCGCGGCCGGCGCTGCTGCTGCTGCCTCGCGACCCTGCTTCCTGCTGGGAGGCAGAAAAGGGGCAGGGATGCCAAGGTGGGCATTAGGGGATGGGGAATGCCTGCTGTGCCTACACCCCAAGACCCTCAGTAGGTTCCCAGCGTGCCCTGGCTGGCACCAGGGAAAGATTCACCTCCTGCATCCAGGCTTTGGAGGGGTGGGAGGGTCTGGGGGGCTGTGCCGGGGATGGGGCCCCAGTGGGAAAGGAGGTGCTGAAACCAGGGCAGAGCTGAGGGCAAGACACCCATTACCTGCCTGGAGATTTATGGCTGCTTTGTTCTGCTGAGCTATTAATCATCCGGAGAGGAGTGACTGGCCTTTGATAAGGGCCATAACCCAGGGGTCAGCCCACAGTCCCCCCCTGCACCCCCCGGCATCAGAATCCTCCCACAGGGCCTCGGCCGCTTTCCATCAGCTTCCACCCCTGCTGTCAGCATGAAGGTCACTCCCTCCAGCTGCCCTAGCAAGGGGCAACAGCTTAGGGTGACAAGACACCCCGCAGGATCTAACAATTAGTGGGGCGACCCCCAGCAAGGCAAGTTTTGGCTTAAAAATTACAATTTTTCATTGCACCGTCTCCATTTAGCAGCTCGGGAAGAGGAGGACGGCGGCACCCGCAGCATCCCCCACTCTGTACATCCCTCCCCGCCCTGTCCCATCCTGCTCCCCAGCCCCGAGGTCACCACAAAGGGTGCGGTGTGTGTATCCCCCCCCTCCCGGCCGCCTGCACGGAGCTCATTGTGCGTGCCAGGCTCTGCTCTAATTACCGCCCGTCCCGGCGCCACGCTGCGAGCGCGGCTCTGCCAGACAATCCCCACGCTCGGTTAACCCCCACACCGCGGGGGACAGCGGGCTGGGGAGCACCCCGACACCCCACGCACCCCTCCGAGCTCCCGGGGATCACGGTTCCATTTATTCCCCCCTCCCCTCCCTCGCCCCCGGCGTTTCTCATCCCCTAGGCTCGCCTCTCCGCTTTGTGGTTTAATTAGTCTTTCCAAGTGGCATAATCCCCCCGGGAATCTGCTTGTAGCATGCGGAGGAGAGGAGAACCACTAACGATGCTTCTTAATTAGCTGCTCTCCCCCCACCGCCACCACCACCTCCCTCCCTGCCTCCTCCTCCTCCTTCCTCACACTCCCCTCTCCGGGGATGATGGCAATGGCAGCCCCGGGGACACAGCAAGGAGGGGAAGGCACCAAGTGATCCCTTGGTATCTCACACCCTCCATCCTTCAGGGGGGCCAGGTAAGCCTTGAACACAGCCCTACCTGTCTGCCCTCGCTCCTCCAGACCCCGTTGACCGTCTTGGTGGGGGCGATGGTGACGACGGGCGGCGTGCTGGGCACGCTGTGCCCCCCCGGGGGCACGATGATGGGGCCCATGGGGCCACGCTTGGGCGTGCTGGCAGGGGAGCTGTGGTTGGTGGCCGGAGAGGACACCGGGGACGACTCGCTGCTCAGTGAGGAGCCTGGAATTACACCAGAAATTGAAGTAAGTTAGGAGAGCAGCAGTTAATTGGGTGAAACCGCCCTCTGGAGGAGCTGGATGCATTCCCATCCCTGCAGGGAGCAGGGGTGGGGCACTGGGATGCACTCAGGGCGTTCAGCATCCAGACTGCCAGACTGGACCCCCATCCTCCCATCCCAGAAGTTCCCAGTGGTGCTGGAACAGCAGCCTTCTGCTCCCACCTAACAGGGACTGCCAGAACCCCAGGCCCACAAAGCCCCTTGGCACAAGTGACACCGATGTGATGCCAGCCCCAGACAGACACATCTTCCCAAGGCAAACCCAGAGACTCCTTAATCCAGCTGGAGAAGTTGTCATGGACAAGCCAGGGTCCCTGGAGACACCAGGATGAAGGAGTGACTCCCTGAAACCCTTGGGCAAGGCTTTGGTTTCATTTGCATGATACATCTGTACTTTAAGTTATCCCTACCCCAGGGATGCTGGCCATATTTCCAAAGGAAAAATAAAAATGAAGTGAAAGTGGAGAACAGGAAAAGCAGAGAAATACAAATTCCACATTTACCAGGGGCACAGGGAGCCTGATATCTGCTCCATGGAACACTTCCCATTCCTCAAACCCAGCTGGGCAGCCTGGAGGGATCCAAACACCCAAACTCTGCTCCCTCCATCCCAGACTCTGGGTTAGAGGGAGATTCCAATGTGCCATCAGGGATCAGCTGCTGGAGAGTGAGGAGTGGGCTGTGGTCACAGGACGAGGTGACAGTGATGCTCCCAGGCAGTGAGCAGGGCATGGAGAGAGGCCCTGGAGCATGCAGGGTGTCTGCTCACCCTCCTAGTGTGCAATCCCACTGCTCTGAGTGTGCAGGGTGCCTGTTCACCCTAGTAGTGTGCAATCCCACTGCTCTGAGTGTGCAGGGTGTCTGCTCACCCTCCTAGTGTGCAATTCCCTTGCTCTGAGTGTACAGGGTGTCTGTTCACCCTCCTAGTGTGCAATTCCCTTGCTCTGAGTGTACAGGGTGTCTGTTCACCCTCCTAGTGTGCAATTCCCTTGCTCTGAGTGTACAGGGTGTCTGCTCACCCTCCTAGTGTGCAATTCCCTTGCTCTGAGTGTGCAGGGTGTCTGTTCACCTTCCTCATGTGCAAGGCTACTCCCTGAGTGTGCAGGGTGTCTCCTCACCCTCCTAGTGTGCAAACCCACTCCTTGAGAGTGCCAGCCAGCTCCTGCCCTGTGGGCACAGCAGCCAGCTCCTGGAGCACAGCTCCTCAGCCTGCACCCCACCTCCGTGCCCTCGCCCTCTCCTCAGGAGAGGAGCCAGCAGGCTGGGAATGCCAGGGGGAGCAGGAGCATCCCCGGGCAGCAGCAGGGATGCTGGGTGGAGGGGAGGATGCTCCAGAAGGACGCTCTGTGGGCAGGATGCTCAGCGGGGCAGAGGCCAAGAGGAGCATCCCGCCGCCGGCCGCCCTCCCTGATTAATTATTCCCGAGTCGCTCCGAATCGCTTTCATTTGGAGAGCAGCAAGGCTGGGGGAAGGAGAAAGGCTGTCCCCGACAAAGGAGGCCGATTTGACACCCACTGAAGTCTATCTTGTCAGCGCAAGGCCAACAACAATTAGCAGCCTAATCCCCTCTGAGCTGGGAAGCCATTACTCACCACGCGATAGCGTTAACAATCAATACCATCACAATGAGCCCGGCAATTAATGAAGCTAAAGTCTTACTTCAGAACCTTAATTCTCGCTGTGTGGCTTTAAACGGGAGGGTTTGTGATCGTTATAATTAACTGGTGGTATTCAGCCAGGAGTTAGTCAATGAAACTAATCTGGATTGGAGATGACAAGAGGCACAGTGTGATGGTGTCACCTTTGTTTTCTGACCTCCCGCTTCCCGCTCGGCGATAGCAGATTAGCAGCCCGGGCTGACAGGCAAATGTAATTAACAGCTGAGACCCTGATGGAAAACTGGGAAAAAAGAAGGGAGGGAGGGGTGGAATAAAACCCACCCTGCGGACAGCCCCGGGCAGGACAAGAGGCAGCAGCCCCGGGGCGGGCGGTTGCTTTGTGGGGCTTTGCTGGGAAGGGGTCAGTCAGGATGAGCCTTGACAGTTTGGGATGCTGTGGAGCAGCAGGATATCCCTAGGGATGTGCCAGCACACCTGTGAGCCCATAAAGCTGGAAAAAACACAGTGATCCTGCTTGGATCCAGCATCTGCCACAGCAGAGCATCTCCCGAGGTGGGAAGGGAAGAGGAGAGAGCATCTCCTGTTGTGGGAAGTGGGTGAGGATTTGAGGGAAAAGCGATTCATTTCCTGATGTTGAAAACCACAGCAAGGAGAAAAACCCCCTTCCCAACACACACCCAAACCCACACGGATCAAAAACGGCTGGGATGGGCCACTTGAGGCACCCTAATGGGCAGGGGAAGGGTTTTTTGCAAACCGTGCAGGTTATAAGGGGAAATCCAAAGGGAAGGTGGCTGCTTCTCTCCAGTGCTACAAAATCCATGCCCAAACCTGCTGATGTCCCCTAGGATGGGCTGAGCAGCACAGGGAGTGCACAGCCATGGGGTGTGAGGAGAAAAAAAAAGCAAAAATAATTCCCCAAACTCAATCAATCGCTTCAAAGGAAGCAGATGGGTTCCAGAGGAAGCAGCTGGGAAAACCCAGGAGCTTCCAGTGAGGATGAAGTACAACCAAGACCTGGTTCCCTCAGACTTACAGGGACCTGGTATCCCCACATGTTTCCTTAGGAGCAGCTGATGCTTCAGGTCATGGCTGTGCCAGAGATTTTCAGGCTTTAAGGAAGGTCTTGGAGATGGTGCTTCCAAAAGGGATTTTCCAAAAAGAGCCTTGCAAAAGGGGTCTGGGGGAAAAGGACTGTGCCAAAAGGGCCTTTTAAACAGGGTCTCCCAAAAAGGCTTAGCAATAAACATCTTGCAAAGGGGTTGGGTGCCTTTTCCAGGGATGAAAGTGCCCAGGCAGTGGGCAATGATCCAAGGGGAGCACCCACCGATGCAAATAGCAGAGATAAAGACTATTTAATCCCAAATTGATGATACCAGCAGTCTCCTGAAACACTTCCCAGCCTGGGGACTGGCTGCCTCCCCATCTGGGTGTGGGGATTCCCACGGGACACACTCCCTGTGGCAGGGGGGACCTTGGGGCAGCTCACATCAGGACAGGGGGGGATGTGATGGAGGATGTGGGTGACAAGAGTTGGGCACCTCCTGGAGCTGTTTAGTTGAGAAATTTGGCTGGGAAAGCAGCAACTTTGGGGAGCTCTTGGAAAAAGCAGCGTGGTGGGAGGGAGCAGGGCTGGTCCCTGGGACAGCGAGTGACACTGCACTCAGATTACTCCGGATAAACAGAATTCCCAAACTGCCCCCTCCCACACGACGCCAGGAAAAGGCATCAGCTGGGAAACGGCAGGCAAACACCAGCTCCAGCTCCAGGGCAAGGTTTGTCCCCGCCCTGCCCCTGTCCCTGCCCCTGTCCCCACCTCTGGGCTCCTCGGCTTGCTTGGCGAGCTTGCGGAGGGCGGCGGCGAAGCTGGAGGAAGGTGCTGCCTGGACGGACAAAGTGCTGCTGGCGGCGGGGCTGCCATTGGGGACGATGGAGCCGTTCAGGGGGGACGGGGTCAGGGGGCTGACGGTGGCCGTGGTGCGGGTGGCCGTGGAGAGCATTCCTAGGGACGGCGACTTCGGCTCATGGCTCATGCCTGAGAGTGAGAGAGAGGGTTAGACACGTGGAGGCAGGATCTTCAACCTCCCCCAGCTCCTCCGGTCTAGTTCACCATCCCACCCCCCCAAAATGTTCAGGCAATCGTGGCCACTGAATGCCTGGGTAAGGGGGCAGGAGCTCTGCAGGAATGGACAGGGTGTTCTGGGGACATCACCTGATGCAGGTGATGGGGAGAGGAGCAGTCCTCCCCATGACTTGCATGGTGCTGCACCCCTAAGTGCCTCTATTGCACCCCAAATCCCAGCCACTGCACGCTCAAATCTCCACCACTGCACCCCTAAATCCCCAATAGTGCATCCCTGTATTCCCAGCACTGCACTCCCACTGCTGCATCCCTGGATTAGCAATATTTCATCCCTGGGCATTTTCAGCATCAAATCCCCAATAACATGTCCCTGGATCCCCAGCACTGCACCCCAAAATCCCCACCACTGCACCCCCAAAACCCCAATATTGCATCCCTGGATTCTCAGCACTGCACCCCAAAATCCCCAGCACTGCACCCCCAACATTGCATCCCTGGATTCTCAGCACTGCACCCCAAAATCCCCAGCACTGCACCACAAAGCACCGAGGTGCTCCAGGGCACGGTGACCCCAAAAGTGAGGTTCAGGCGCTGAGCAGGAGGGTGCAGCCCTCCCCGTGCCCCCCCACCCCCAGCTGTCACACCAATTGCTCCAGGGCTCTCCACCTCCCAAAAAAAGCAACCGCTGCTGTCAGGGCCCTTAAAATAGACTTCACCCAGCAGCTTCATTAACACCAGCCTAAAATTAGCCCGGGCTCCCAGGTGGGCAGGAGGATGGGGAGGGGTCGTGGGGCAGCCCCCAACTCCCAGCAGGCCTGGAGGCAGCTCCAGGCTTTGAGAACACCTGGAGCATCCACTGCAGAGGGTGGATGGAGCATCCCCGGAGCATCCCCCGGCAGCGGATGGCCAGGGAGAACGGCGGGAGCCGGGGGGGCACGGGGGGCACTCAGCGTTGATTAATCTTTGCCCCCCGGCCCCAGGAGAGGCGGCCGGCGCGGCGGCGCGCTCCCCTCTGCCCTCATTATACAAGCATTTATTAACTCCGGTGCTCTCAGCCATTGACTGCCGCCTTGTCGACACGCTCGGCTCATGTAAATTCATTACCAGAACAGCTGGGAAAGCCAACCCGCCACGCCAGCCTGGCCCCGGCACCCCCGGGCTCTGCTGCGGCACCCCCGGGCTGTGCTCCGGCCCCGGGGGAGGGCTCGGTGCTCCCCCGAGAGCGGGCACCGGGAGCTGCC
>VXBS01006715.1:172961-185285 GCA_013400255.1 Sitta europaea | reverse complement strand
TCCCTTTTCCCGTTCTATTTTAAATTTTTATTGCATTCTTTTTAAAGAATACAGAGGAACAAATGCCCTTATCAGCAATTCTCACAAGGTATAAAGAGCCGCTTTTATCTCCTGCCTTTACTAATCTAGAGCGAGCCAATGCCTGTTAATTTTTTAATTTTCCTGGTGAATGCATTTGTGGTTCCGTCAGCATCCATCCGGACACGCACGCAGGATCCCCTCGGCATCCCAGCCCAGCCACCCTGGCATGGCATTGACACCGTGCTGGCAGAGCAGTGGCTCCTGCTTTGGCAACCACAAAGGGGTTTTGTGCACCGGGAAGTCCCGTGTGTCACACGAGGCTCACCGGGACACCCCGGGATGTGTCACCACCCCCAAGACACGGAGGTGCTCCCACAGATGCCAGCCTGGCTCTGCCTGGCCACAGGGAACAGCGTGTGCCTCCATGCTCGGCACAGGGATAGATCCCACGCCAAGCTGTCACTGTCGCCCTCTCTGGCCGAGGTCCCCGCGGGGGCAAAGGGGGGGTCACCCCCGCGTCCCCCCCGGGCAGGGACGCAGCGCAGGCTGCCCGCACAGCAGGGCTGGGAGCGCAGCAGCCGGACGCGGTGCGCAGATGAGATGTGGCAGGCGTGTAACAAGCCATTAGTCACTGTCACCTTTGCCCGGCAGCCACTGGCAGGGTAATAAATCCCGAGCTGACTCCAGCGGGCCCGTTCCAGGCCACGGCTCCCAGCTTGCCTCCACGCCACTGCCGGCTGGGCTGTGAGCAGCTTGTAAATGCATCCTGCCTCCCCCCCGCCGCCCCGGGGGACACAGCGCCTGGCGGGGTCCCCAAACCACAGCCAAATCCCTGTGGGGCTGATCGATGGGTGACACGGGCCGCTGCATTCCTGAGAAGTATCCTTCTTCGGGAATGTGAGGGGTCACAAACCCCCCCTCACCAAGCAGCCCCGTGGCCCCGCAGGCTCTCCCTGCCTGCCCCAGCTTCCCGCCCGCTGCACCTTGCGGTTCCTGACTCTTCCCAGCCCAACACCAGGAACCGGCATCGGCGGCTGTTCCCGGATCAAAGGAGCCTGGCATGGCCCAGCACAGCACGGCCCGGCGCGCCCGCCGGGAAGGGCTGGCAAACAAGCCGGTCCAGGGAGGCGGCAGGCGGGAAGCACGCATGATACCTCTCCTAAAAATGCTGCTGCTCCTGACGGACAGGGCGGCCGAGTCCCTGGAGCCGCGGTCCATCCCAGCCCCGGGGGCCCCCCTGCTCCCCAGCACAGCCAGCCAACACCGCGGCTCTCCCTGGCGCCCACAGCCTGACTCACGGCCCTGGGGATGGCGGGCTGCGGTGCTTCGGGGTCACCTTCCCAGTGGGGCTGCGGCTGTTGGACCCCAACCCCAAACCGTTGGGCGTGAGCCTTCACCGGGAGTCCCAAGCAGCACATCGGGCTGATGGTCACCTCACAGTGGGACATCCCTTGGGAATGGCAGCCTTGTACCACCCGGGATCCCCCCGCATCACCTACTTGTGGCTCCAGCGTCCGCAGCCTCCGCATCCAAAGGCGTCCGCTGGCCGATGTCCGGGACAGCGCTGCCCGTGGCCGGGCTCTCCCCAGCGCTGGCCACCCGGTGCCGGGACTCGCCGGCCGCAGGCTTGGTGGCGGCTGTCTCCAGGGATGAAGAGGACGCCTGGAAGAGAAGCAGGACAGAGACTCAGCGCCGTTGCCTCTCCCCGGTCGGAGCAGCACCAGCACGGGTGGGGGGCACGGGGGGGTGGGTTCGGGGTGCACAGACACAAGATGCTTTTGTTTTCCTGCCGGCCGGTGCACGTGGCCAGCGCGGGAGCCGCACGCCAGCCCCGCCGCGGGGCTACAGCTGGATCCGGCCGATGGCTCCCAGCACAGCCAGACAAGAAAGGCTGCAGGGGGGGCGAGGACATGAATCAAAGCGGCGTCCCCTCGCCCGCCGGCGGCAGCTGGCCGGTTAGGCAGCTCCCGATTACTCAACCGGGCAGTGTTTACTCGAGATCAACAACCCCCCATCGCCTTCCCTGCCAGGCAGGCGAGGGAAACGTGCTGCTGGGATGGGGATGGCATTCCCGCTGTGCCTTGTTTGGGGACAGTCCCCCTCCTCGACCCCCGGGCGCTGCTGTGGCCCGGGGTTTGTTGTAGCTGTCACCCTCCTGCCCGGGCACACAGCTTGGGCTGTCACCGCTCCTGTTGAGCTTTAATAAAGCAACAGCCGGTGACACCACGCTCATCCCTGTCCTGTTGTGCTACCCTGGGAAAGACACACACACAAACCAGGTTCACAGGGTGCTGCGCCCACCCTGGGTACGGTGGGAGGCAGGTGAGCTCCCCCTGCCACAGGTGACATCCATCGGGGCCACCGTGACCTGGGGACATTAGGGCCATGGTGAGGATTTTGTGTTGATCCTGTTTTTCTTGGGATTTCTCCTATAAACACGGAGATGGATGGTCGGCGGGTTCTTTGCTGGGAAACCCTTAGACTCAATGAGCCACGCACACGAGCGGATGTATAAATTTACCGTTTGCTTCCTGGAAAGGTTTAATTTATGGAATCCATATGGCAGCGCCGCACAACCGCGAGCGCTTGGCACATCCCGGGAGTCCTCGAGTGCCACCACGTCCCAGCTCCAACTGGCGGGGTGCCACTGGCTGCCCCGGTGATGGCGGGATGCTCTTCTCTTTCCCAGTGATTAACAGAAGGTGACTTTCACAGCGGGCAGGGGACAGGCCCAGGGATCAGGCTGCAACCCTGACAGCTTCCTGTGGGATCCCTGGAGGTGGCAGGGATGTCTCAGGGGGAGGCCATGCCACGCTCCTCCTCCCAGGACAATGCCATCAGCAGCAGCAGACAGCAAACCCCTACCTGTGGGCATGGGAAAAGGCTGGGGTGCACTTTGATACCTGAAGCAACTGATCATTAATTAGCATTAATCACTTCCCATCATGTGTCACAGCAGCATTGGGCAAGACACAGCTGGGATGTACCAGACCAGGGTCTTGGTGGGGAAAGTGGATTTTGACAGCTGGGCCAAGGCTGGCACCCTTCTGCTCTCCAGGGAGCCCCCCAGACCCCAACCCAGACCCCAACCCACCCATCAGCCCCACAGCACCAGCAGCTCCCTCCCCCTCTATATTCCTGCCAAGGGATGATGAGATGCAAAGGCACCGGAGCTGGGTCCCACCTGCCCAAGGGCAGCCAGGATCCCACCCCCCCTCCCCACCCGTGTCCCCTGGGACCCCCAGGCTCCGCACGGAGCACCGGCCGCCTCCTTGCTTTAACTTCAGCCGGCGCTATCTGTCAGCAAATCATCCCCGGTTACACAGATAAGGAATAATTGATGCAAAGGAGCCATCTGTTTGCGAACACGGAATATCTGCTCAATTAGGAGGGATCTGTCCACCCAGATAAAGCATGGCAGCAGCCCCTCGGAGAGGGGGCCTTCCTCCCCAGCCACGTCCTCAAAGACTCACCCTCAATTAGAGGTGAGCAGGTTGATTTGGGTGCTAATTTGCTAAGCAGCACCCTGAGGTGCTTGGGAAGAGGCTGGGAGGGGAGGGTGCTCTGCCACCAAGTGCTGAAATTTGAGGGGAGAGCTGGCAGATCCCCCATGTCCCACTGTGATGAAGCTCAGCTCCTCCTGGCCCTGGGAGATGCTTATCCCACATCTTTCCAGGGATGGAGAAAGGGGATCTGTGTCTGCTGAATGGTGCTGAGCTGAGGCTGGCCAGCTCAGGACATGCAGATGGACAAGCCTGAAACAGCTCCCAGAACATCCACAACAGGGCTCAGGGACACAGGGCACAGCCTCAGGCACATCCAGGTCAGGGCTAGGTGTGCAGCGAGGTGACAGCAATGTGACATCGTTATGTGAGGTTATTAACACACAGGCCAGCTCCACAAGTGACAAAAACACAGGAAAAAGGCTGAGCCAGCCGGGATGACCCCCATGGCATGACACTCCTCAAACCCCTCCTGGGTGGCATCTGTCCCCATCTACCCCAGCAGGTTCTTGGTATGAAGGACGTGGAGAGCTCGAGTGGGGTCAAAACAGAGCTGGTGGCCTTCAGGGACAGGCACAGGGACCCCACATCAGCCATGTCACCTGTGCCCCACACCACCAGCATGGTGCCCCCCTGCCCTTGGCGTGGTGCCCAGGGCAGGCAGCGTGGCAGTCCACGGACAGAACAGCACCAAGGGCAGGGCATGGTGCCCCCATTCCCAGTGTCCCCACTGTCCCCAGCCTGTCCCTCCCCGCCAAAGCCACATTCCTTCTTCTCCCATCACTGGGCTAAACACCTGCGGCAACTCCCAGCTCTGCCCCCAGCTTTGGAGTGGGCAAGCAAAGGCCAGGAGGCCACGGCAGCGCCCTTCCTGTGCCTTCGGGACACCCAAAAAACGTGGCTTCCCCATCCCGCCTCCCCCGCCGCCGGGACGGGCTGCGGCGTGCGCAGCAGGAACGCCGCCCACGGGAATGCCGCGGGCACGGCAAAGCCCCCGCCGCACCACCTCCCGGCTGGCAGCACCCCGGAAAACCCCTGCCAGCAGCAGCCAGGGCACCGGGGGTGGGTGCAAGCTTTGGCTCTTGGCTGGCATCGCCCCGGCAAGGCGGAGGGCAGGGAGCCCGGCAAACGCCGGCACAGCTGCGCGGGCAGCGGGGGCTGGCACAGGGGGTGGCAGCTCCTGTGAGCGAGCAAGGGATGAGGTGAGGACAATGCCCAGCACAGCCTGCAATCCCCGGGGGGTGTGGAGAGTGCTGGCTGTGAGGCCTGGGGGACACAAACCCTCGCTGTCCCCCGGCTGCCCCCAGGCCTGGGAGGCGGCGCTCGGGATAAAAGGTGTTTTTGGAGTGTTGAGGGCTGCAGGAGCAGGCTCCCCCCCGGCTCCCTTTGTCGCTGAGGCCCTCAAGCCCTCCGGCCCTCCTGCTGGGGTTTTATCACAGCACGACCCCTGCCGTGAGTTCCCCCAGACGGTTCCAGCTGCTCTCCCCTCCAGGAAGCCTCTGCCCTTCTCATCCTGGTCCCAGCAGCCTGTAAACAGAGGGTTTTCCCACAAGGGCAGGCTGGGGTGCTCCTGGGGGGCTGGGGTCCCTGCTGGTGGCATGGCTTGGCCCTGATGGGTGCCCACGGGAGGGGTGGTGGCTGGGTCCATGCATCACTACTGTATTTAAAGTTTCTCATCCGTGTTTGCTGGCAGAAAGTTGGAACCTACAATTACAGCTGTGCTAACTCCTCATTAAACAGGGGAAGGGGAAAAGAAAAAAATAAAAAAAAGGGAAAGAAACAAAAGGCTCCAGGCTGAGACACAGCACCGTTAACCCTTCCCAAGATGGGGATGTGACCCCCCCCGGAAATTCATACAGCTGGAGGGGTGGGTCTCAGCGGTGGCAGGTGACATCGGGGGTCTGCCCATGAGCATCACTGCCCACCCGGATCCCCGCTCGGTGTCCCGGTGCAGTGGGGCGCCCGCGTGGGCACGGCTGCGGCTGTGCCGGAGCCGTTTGTCACGGCAGGGCTGCGGTTCCCGCTCGCTCTCCAGCAGCGACACCGTGACGCCTGCTCCAGGAGCCCACACAATATGTTCGCACTCATCTCGCAGCTGCCCCCAGACAGCCCGAGGTGCCGCGCTCGGTGTGTGCCGACGTGCCGAGAGCCCCGGCGGGAACTGGCACGGCTGGAAGGGGCAGGAGACTGTGGTCAGGCCAGATGCCACGAGGGCAGGCGAGGCTGGAAACACTACCGGCACGGGCAAGGGATGCACCCCATGCCCCAGCACACTCACCCAGGCCGTGCCACCAGCCCTTGGAACAGGGGGCAGGGGGACAGGCCTGGCTGTGACCCCCGTGTGTCACTGCAGCTACCCTTCACACAAGGGCTGAAACACCCACCCCCAGGACCCCAACCCCAGCGAGGGTCTGACCCAGTGGTCACCTCAACACGACCACAGCCCCCCCTCTTGCCCCCTCCCCAGGGAGCAGCGGGTCCCTGCGTCACCCTCCAGCCTCCCCCCGGCGACACCACCTCAGCGCCGCGGCCGCAGCGGCTCTGACAGCAGCTAACGAGCTGCAGGCAGCAATTTGGGTTATATATAGCCCCAAAGTGACTGCATCTAATTGCTCCAGCGCACACCGGCCCCGCCGCGGGGTCCGGGCGCTGGGCGCAAGGGGACAGGGTGAGCGGCACGTGCTCAGCCCCCTCCCCCGGTTGTCACCCCGTGTGACCCCCCGGGCACCCTGAGGCTGGCCGAGCAGCACAAGCATCACCCCATCCACGCCAGCCCCGAGGAGCTGGGCTGTTCCCGGCGGCTTTGTGCCGGGCCATAAGCGGCTTTGGCTAAAGCCGCCGTCCCAGCCCGTCCCAGCCAGGGACCCTTAAGGAGCTTTTGTCCCCTCTCATTAAGGGGTTTCGGCCAGGGGGCCACGGGGCGCAGCACCCAGCACCCCCTCTCCGCAGCCTGTGGGGCTCCGGCCAGCTGCTCCGGCAGCCCCGGGAGGGAGGCACGGCTGGAGGGAGGGAGGTTCTCCCTTTGTGGCAGCCCCCATCCCCTCGCAGCAGCTGCCAGGCGAGGCGCAGATGCGGCCGGGGGAGGTGCCGTGAGTGTGTGTGTGTATGTGTGTGTGTGTGTGTGTAGGGGGGTCCCCCGCAGCGGCTCCCCACGCCGGCGGGGCAAGCGGCGGCCCCCTCGTGTAGCCGCCGGCGGGGAGGGGGAGCCGGAGCCGAAATTGTTTGCCAGCTTCCTCGAGACGGCACAATGGAGGGCGCGCAGGCGGATCTGGGGTCAGGGGTGAGAGCAGCAATAAGTGGTTTATGCCTTTTGTGAAGAGGCTGAACTGACAGCTCGCTGGATTAACAAAGACGTCCTCTGTTCCCGGGCAGGTCATGTGGAAAGCGCTGCGCCGACCCCTGTCACTTCTTTTTTTTGCAAGAACAGACATTTGTTCGCCAGCGAACAGGGAGGTGATGGAGGGGGAGGCGGGGGGCACGCAGCCGCCCGCTCCCGGCTTTTCCTCGAGCTCCTCTGGGGCTCTGCTCGCTGCTCCGACGGTCCTGGCCGTGCTGTGTCACCTCCCGTGCCTCAGTTTCTCCAGGCTGTGGGAAGAGCCGTGGCTGGTGGGGATGTCAGCACCTCCGCCCCATGCCCGGGCAGTGCTGTGCTCCACAACGCTCCACATCAACACGAAATTCCCCCCTCATGCTCATCCTTCCATCACCCCAGCACCAGGCTGGCCGGGCAGGATGGGACCCGCATCCTGCTCGGTCCCTGTCCCACCCTGGGGACGCACATTTCTAGTTCGTGCTGGCCACTCCCTGCCAGGCTGCGGAACGTTCCCTTCAGCCTCCTTTCGAGGTAGGGAAACTGAGGCAGAGGAGGATGTGAGCAGCCCGCCCGGGCACGGACAGCAGGGCTGGCAGCAGCGCTGCCACTCCTGGTCCCGGCCCTGCAGGGAACAATCAGCCCTTTCAAATCCACAAGGATTTCCTCAAGGTTGTGCAGCCCAGCGCCCTCGCTGCCATCGTTAGTCTCCGGAGTTATCAGCGGCAGCGCTGCCGTTCCACGCTGAGACAAACTACCCTGCCTGGGGCAGTCACTCCCTCCCTGGCCTCAGATGTCCCTGCAGCTCCCACCTCCCCGGTCACCACACCCCAGCCCTGGCTCTAGGTCCCCCTGGGACCGCAGGGCCCAATGCTGGGTCGGGAGGGATGCAGCTTGGTGTCTGCCACCCAAATCCTGCTGAGATCCCAGAGGATGTGCAGCTGCTCCGTCCCCGCTCCCCATCCCCATCTCAGGGACACCGCAGCCCAGCACAGCTCACCCACCTCCCGCTCCAGA
The DNA here is from genome assembly GCA_013400255.1 of Sitta europaea. Classification (NCBI taxonomy): domain Eukaryota; kingdom Metazoa; phylum Chordata; class Aves; order Passeriformes; family Sittidae; genus Sitta; species Sitta europaea. Next base: position 177,434 of record VXBS01006715.1, on the reverse strand, counting down.
GCTGCCGGGCAGTCCGTGACCAGTGTCCCCTCCCCGCCACCCTAAATACCTGCCATGGGAACCGGAGCCTGCCACAAGGGGCTTTTCACTCCGGAAAACCCCACCCACCCCACAGCGGCTCATGTTTTCGGGACATTCCCACACGTGCTCAGGAGGGGTAAACTGAGGCAGGGAGGAGCAGCCAGGTCAATGCAATGCAAAGCTCTGCTGGGTGAAGGGACACATCTGGGGGTCCCTATCCCTCTTGGGGCGGAGGGGGAGGGCACATCACGGCAATCCCAGCCCCGGCTGGGCGATCAGCTGGCGGCACGGTGGCATTAAAGCCCCGATCCGCGTCCCTCAATCCGCCGTGTCCCCCTTCCCCATCCCGCGGGCAGCTTAGCGCCCGTTCCCGGCTCCCGCCTGCCATCTAAAGACGGACTTACCGCCAGGTCCGGCGCTGCCTTAAGCCGCAGATTAAACGTGAACCATCTGCAAGGGGAAACTTTAATGCCGGATAATACCTGCCACACACACCCCGCCGTGTCACCGCGCACCCCGGGCCAGGAGGGCGCAGAGCCCCGCCGTGCCATCGAGTCCCTGAGCGGCACCACGTCCCCTGAGGCTCTGCACATCATGTTCCCATCCTCCTGGATGGCCCCATCGTCCTTGCTGTCCCCTCCGGGCGTAGCCCTGTGAGGATCCACGGCCGGGAGCTGCAGGCCCAGCCAGCCCCCACCTCACCAGCCTGTGTCCCCCCCTAAGGCAGCCACCCAAGGCAGGGGAGACCCAGAAGCATGGGAGGAGGGGGGGGGGGCCCAGCCAATGCCCCCCCTGGTTAATTACTTTAAGTGATTAATGTCTCTTCATCAGGGCAGCAGATTAGACCCTGCAGCTGGGAGCTGTTTTCCCTCACAGTCTCCTCCCCCAGGGGACAACAAGGGGGGGTCCTGCTCTGTCCCCATTTTTAGGAGCAAATCCCACCTCCCCAGCCCTGAAAAGGCTGCTCAGGTGTCCTCAGTCCCCCCAGGCTGGCGAGGACCCCAGGAATGCCCTGACCAGCAGCAGCACCTGGGGTGCAGCGGGGACATGGGGTCACCCAGGCCGTCCCCAGTGCTAGCGGGGACAAAGCTGGGCTGAGCATCACACAGCCAGGAACGACCTCTGCAGGGAGGAGCGATTCTTGGGGGGCAGTGAAGCCCACAGCGGGCTGGGGGAGGATGAGACACCTCCTGCCAGCTCAGCACCCCAATGAATTACACAGGATCACAAGTCCCTGCTCAGGTCAGCAGGGAAAGGAGCCAGGGAGGTTTTCCACCACCCAGCCCACTCCTGATGGAGAATTTACGGCCAGGATCCACTCTGGGCTCAGTAATTAGTGCTGGGATGCTGAATCAGCACCTGGCAGTCGGCACTGAAGGGATGGAGCTGGGGGGGCTCTGGGACTGATGCTGGCCCCCCAGCAGGGATACAGGGGGCCCTGGGGTGATCCAGCAGTGCCTGACAGTGGAGGGGGCCCATCCCTATGGCTGGGAACACTGGAGGAAAGCTGCTAGCCCAGCATCCCATCTCTGTCTGCTGCTCCAAGACACAGCTGCAGCCCAGGATCCTGCCAATGTCACGTTGGGAATGCCCCAGGATGGACAGAATCCCCCCCTTCCTGTTCATCTAAGGACAAAAATCTCCCTTCCCAGCCTGGATGCTGCGTCCCAGGATGCTCAAGCCCTGGGATGCTCGAGCATCCGCCCAGCTGTGCCAGCGCAGCCCTCTGGCCTCGCCGGCTGCCATTAATTTCCCGGGGTCGGGAATGGCAGGGCCGGCTCCCCGGCAGAGCCAGCCTCTGCTCCGTGGCTGATTACAGCCATTTCCCTGCCCGTGCCCCCTCCCCGCTGTCTGCCTCCTGCCTCCGTCTGCTGCCTGGTTTTATGAGGGCCATTTCCAAGAGGTCGCTGGAAATAGATTTTTATCACCTCGTGATAAATATCGTTTATGGTGACATTACTGCTCCGAGCAGCCCCGCAGGGGAGGGAGGAGAGGCAGGCGGACGCCCGCTCCCAACCTCAGCTCCACGGGGCACCGGCTGGGCCCCTCCTGGTCCCTGTCCCCGTTCCCGGAGGTTCGGGCAGCGCCATCCGACACCATCCATCCATCCCGGCGGCAGGAACAGAGAGAGCTGCATCATTAGCCCCGCGCGCCATTAAGCACTTAAAAAGCCATAGGAATAAGCCGCGCCATTAGCTGGCAAGCGAGCTGGGAGGGGAGGGATGCACGGCACCGAGCACGGACCAGGGAATGTCACCACCCCGAGGGCTCCCGTGCGCCCAGGAAACAGGCAGAACGGCACACAGCTCCAAGGTGGAAAATCAGGGGCTTTCAGAGCTGACACATCGCTTCTACAAGGGGTGACGCCACTGGGCGCCTCTCCAGAGGGACTTTTTGGGGAGAACCGGCTCCTTGCTCATCCCCTCCTTTGCTTTACGGGTGGAGCTGGCACAGAAACCTGGGAGAAAAAAGCTGAGAACGGCAAACTCCTGACAGCGGTGGCCCCGCGCGTTGCAACCCTGCCCGGAGGTGACCCGGTGGCTCAGGGGGAGCAGGGTCCTGCCCCGGCCCAGCCCGCAGGAGGGACAGCTGCCAAGCCATGCCCACAGGCAGCTGCCTCTGGAAAAGGGCACGGCAGCGGGCAGGGGGCCAAGACCGAGCTGCTCTCCGTGCCAGCTCCGCCACACACAGCGCCGGGCACCGGCCACCCCCGGGGGGAACGAGTGCCCCGTTCAGCAGCGCCACGTGAGGGGGTGTCACCTGTCAGGGGGACAGAGGCACAGGAGAGACGGAGCTGGGGGCAAACAGCAGCAAAACTGCAAGCCCAGCAAAGAGCAGCCCTCGCCCGCAGGCAGAGCGCGGCACTGCCGGCCCGTGCCAAGAATCCTGTTTGCCCTCCCTGGCACTGGTTCCCTCGGGCAAGCTGCCTCCTGCCCCACTGCCTCAGTTTCCCCAACTGGCAGGGATGGCGGGGCACGGGCAGGGGGTGGGCTGCCATGGGGGGACCCCAGCCTTGGGTTGTGGCTCCTTGGCACACGCAGCCTGAACCAGCCGTGGCACAGAGCTGTGGTGACTTACTTGGGAAGGCACCCCCGGCCTGGGGCTGGGGCTTTGTACGGGGACAAGCACGGCCAGATGGCAGCACTGGCCACCTGGCATGGTGGCATGACCCCTCCTCAGCTCCCCACACCTGGTGGGCAGAAAACAACACCAAAAAGGGCCAGTCTGGTCAGCCTGATGGCACGGGGGGCTCCATGCTGACAGCCAGTCCCACAAGCAAGGACGAGGAGTGCTGGTGGTGTCCACTCTGTTTCCCTCTCTGCTGCCAGGACAGCCAGTGTCATCACTTATGCCAGCAGTCCCCTGTTGCCACATCTCACCTTTAGGACATGGATTCCCCAAGCCACTGCCCCCCCTTGGGGACAAAGAGTGCCTTGTCCAACAGAGACCCCGGAATACCCAGCAGCAGGATGCCTGCAGAGCCAGCTGCCTCCTGTGCCCATGACAGGAGATTTGCTCACCTGGCAGGCAGCTCGGTGACCCCAGGCCCAGCTCCTGCCACCACCTCGTGGCTCCTGGCACACTGGAGCCAGCAGGCCCTGGCAGGGCCACCTCGCTGGCGGTCACGGTGACCTTACACCACTGCCGGAGCGCTCCAAGCCCAGCTCTTGGCCTGGCACATGGCTCCTCCGGCCAAGGCGGGCTGGCAGCTTGGCACCCACCCTCCCACAGCGTGGGCAGCCCCCCTCCTCACCCTGGGCTGGCAGCAGCAGCTGCAGGAGGTGCGGACAGACGGACAGACAGCAGGAGCACAGCCCTCTCCATGCGCTGCCCCGAGCTCTGGGGTGAGGGTTTGGGAAGCCCCTGTCCCCACTGGGACTGCCAGAGCCCAGGTGGGCCACCCCACAGGCCACCAGCATCTCTCACTGGGGGGACAAATCCCAGCTCAGCTCCCCAGCAGAGCACCAGGGGCGTCCCCCACCACCTGTGCTGCCAAGCACCCCAAACCCTTTGCCCACTGCCCCTTGGGAGCCAGACCTGAACCCCCCAAGGGTGGGCACATGTGCTGCAGCCCCCAGGTCGGGGTGCCCCCCATGCACCCGTTGCAACTGTGTCTAGGCCTGCTGTGGTGCAGAAAAACCACTTTACTACTTAAAAAGAAAAAAAAAAAACCACAGAAAAAAACGTGACGTGCAGAAGGCACCTGGCAGCACCACACAAAGTTTGCAGCAAGTTCCACAAAGCCCCCCCCAAGAACCTGCCACAGGTCAGGGGGCCACAGGGATCCCCCCACTGTGCCCCCACCCACAGCAGGCTCCCCAAACACACCCAGCAAAATTCGGGGGGGGACACGCAACAAGTCAGGAGGGTACAGGGTTAAACAAACAGGGATACACAGGGAAAAACATATACAGGTTAAATACACAGGGATAAACCCCCAGTAATGCTGGT
>VXBS01006715.1:149360-168133 GCA_013400255.1 Sitta europaea | reverse complement strand
GATGGACGCCTGGACACGGGGTGGGCACCTGGACACGGATCCGCCTGGGCACGGACACCTGGATGGACACACACACATGGAGAGGGACAAGGGCACAGCCACCAGACCCCCTTGGGCAGGGGACACAGCCACCAGCTGCACCTCACCCCAGCTCAGGTGGCTCTGCTGGGCCACTGTGCCATACTGGGGACACTGAGGGGGGTAGATGTGCCATACTGGGGAAACTGGGGGGGCAGATGTGCCATGCTGGGGACACTGAGGGGGCAGATGTGCCATACTGGGGAAACTGGGGGGGCAGATGTGCCATGCTGGGGACACTGAGGGGGGTAGATGTGCCATACTGGGGACGCTGGAGGGAGGAAGATGTGCCATACTGGGGACACTGGGGGGAGGAAGATGTGCCATACTGGGGACCCTGGGGGAGGAAGATGTGCCATACTGGGGACACTGGGGGGCAGATGTCCCATACTGGGGGGGGGACAAACCCCCCCAGGCAGGGCCTGAAGCTCTGCAGAGGGGAGGAGGAGCGGGGCTCCCCAGGGCTTTGGGGGGCCGGGGAGGCAGCAGCTTCCCGTCTGATTGCTAATTATCCTCGTTATTCCGTGTCAGACACTTTATGAAGCACCGGAGTGATTTGCTCTTTCCCTGTAATTAGGCACGGCGCAATTACCATCTAATTCAAGTTCAAGCTCCGCGTCCTCGCGACCTTCCCGGCCTCCACACGATGTCCCTGCCCGTCCCCCCGGGGCCCCCCTGGTGTCACCTCTGCCCCGAGGCTGCTTCTCCAGAGAGGAGAGGGGCACCGAGGGGCTGGGGGAGGACAAGGCACACACAGCCCCACCCCTTCTCCCCCCCCCCAAAAAAAATCCACCCAGCTAAATGTGACTCCAAAAGCCCCAAGCCAGCTTTGGGGCCACCCTCCAGGAGGGTGACAGTCCCCAAAACAACGCTCCTGAGCCGCTGGGATTTTGGGGTGAGGGCTGACCCCCAGCACACAGCTCCCAGCCAGCTGTCACTCTGTCCCCTGCAGTGTCGTTTTAGTTCCCATATATTTAACGTATTTAACACATCCACCTCACACCCTTGGTCCCCATTCCCACAACAGCACAGAAACAGCAATAAAAAAAAACCCAAACCTACAAGGCTTTTTTTGGGGGGGAGGATAGGAAAAAACTGGAACATAGAGAGCCTGCATGATTGATCAGCAGCCCAGCGTGGCACTGGGCTTCCCTCTCCCCACCTGGCTGCTGACATTTGGCTCCGGGAAGAGCCACACCTCCTCCTGGAGCATCCCAAAAACACCTCCAGTGCCGCAGCCCTGGGCGCTGCGCCGTGCCAGGCTCCGGTGGCACCGGCAGGATGCCCCCACCCCACACACACACACACACACACAGAGCTCTCCTCCCAGCAGCTAATTAATCCTTCTGCTCAGGCAGAGCTCATTAGTGCTGGTGCAGCAGCGGCCACCCGGCACAGCCGCCCTTCCCAGCAGAGAGCAAGGTCAGTGCCAGGGGAGCGGGCACCGGCGCTGCCTGCACCACGCTGGCCCTGGGCTCTGATTCCTGGCCCTGGGATTTAATTCCTGGCCCTGGGATCTAATTCCCGGCCCCCTCGACAGCCCTGCCTGCAGCCTGGGGGTGTTTTTATAAGCTTGCGGCATAGGGGAATAAAAAAAAAAAAAAAATAAAAGGAAAAAACAAGAGACGGTCTCAGACCTTGCAGATTCAGATCAGCCAGGAAGGCTGGAATCAGGTATGTTTAAAATTCTTCAGATATGTCTTAACATCTTCAAAATGCCGCAACTTTGAAGAAAGAGAAGCATTGACTTTTTAAACTGATTTTCCTGTAATACATAACACTGTAAATAAACAAATTTTACTATCANAGGAAAAGAAAAAGGGGAAAGAAAAAGGGAAAAAGGAACAAAAGGGGAATAAAAAGGGGGGGAAAGAGGGGAATTAAAAAGGGTGGGGAAAAGGGGGAAAAAGAAAAAAAGGGGGAATAGAAAGGGGGGGAGGGGTAAAAAGAGGGAAAATAAAAAGAAAAAGGGGGGAAAAGGGAAAAATAAAATGGGGGGGAAAGGGGTGAAAAAAAAAGGGGGAGAAAGAGAAAAAAATGGGGGAATATAAAGGGAAAAATAAAAAGGCGGGGATAAAAGGGGGAAAAAAGGGGGGGAAGAAAAAAAGAGGGGTGAGGAGGTGAAAAAAAAGAAAAAAGAGGGGTGAGGAGGTGGAGAAAAGCCCCGAGCCCCCAGCGTGAGCGGGAGGGAGCAGCAGCCAAGGAAAGCAGAGGAGTCAGCCAAGTGCCTCTCTCCGTGGCGGCAGGGCGCGAGTGGGCCGCCCTGCAAATGTTTTGAATTTCCAAAACAGAAGGGAGAAGCCAAGAGCTGCCGAGTTCCCCCACACGCCAAGAAGGACAAAGGGCGTCCCTGTGTGGTGGAGGAGAGGGCGCAGAGCCCCCGGGGATGTGCCAGGCCGGGGAATGTGGCTCGGGGGTGCTCCCAGTTTGGCTCTGAGCGCACCCAGGGAGAGGAACTTGGCGGTTCTGGGGGAGGGTGGGCACTGGCACGGGGCTGGTCCCACACCAGAGCAGAGCCTGGGGGGAGTCAACGCCAGCAAAAAGCCCCCCAGCTCCCTGTGCTGGCACGGCAGGAGCCTCCCAGCTGCCATCCTCCTGGGAGCCCACCCTCCCCAAGAGCCAAAGGTGCTGGCAAAGCCCCGGAGCCGGCATGCTGGAGGCTCTCCTTGCTGCAGGAGACGCCGACGCTGCTCCAGAAGGAAATCCCAGTGCCCACCCCGGCTGCTGGCAGGGATGTTGAGGATGCTGCGTGGGTGGTCCAGCCCCCTCGGAGCGATCCCATGCTGCAGGGGGATGCTGCGCCCCAAAAAGCGGCGCCCACCCCGTAAAGAAGATGGGAGATGGGGCAGCATCCATGGGAATGCCAGCAGCACAGGCCCCCCGCTGCTGGGGCACCCCACACCCCTCCCTCCATCCCCGGCAGATTATAACCTCACACAGATGATAACCTTAAATTATTAATCCTCACCAAATCCTAACCCCATCTGCCTAATCCTGCCCCCCTCCCCGCCNCGGCCCCGCTCCCTCCCTCGCCTGCCCCCGATCATGGCGCCTACAACTCCCTTTGTTTTAATATTCTAAAGCGAGCCAGATGCCGGCTTTAATCCCCTCAGCTGGGGAGGATTTGCAAACACGTTAGGAGGCAGAGGCGGCCCCAGCCCCAGCCCCACTGCGCCCCATCTGCCGCCTCGGGGAGGGGATCCCGGCCCCTAATTGCCTTCTCATGTCGGGATTAGGAGCTGACAAGGTGTCCGACAGCAGGGACACGAGCATCCCCTGCCACTTGTGGGAGGGCCCTCGNAGGAAATCCCAGTGCCCACCCCGGCTGCTGGCAGGGATGTTGAGGATGCTGCGTGGGTGGTCCAGCCCCCTCGGAGCGATCCCATGCTGCAGGGGGATGCTGCGCCCCAAAAAGCGGCGCCCACCCCGTAAAGAAGATGGGAGATGGGGCAGCATCCATGGGAATGCCAGCAGCACAGGCCCCCCGCTGCTGGGGCACCCCACACCCCTCCCTCCATCCCCGGCAGATTATAACCTCACACAGATGATAACCTTAAATTATTAATCCTCACCAAATCCTAACCCCATCTGCCTAATCCTGCCCCCCCCCCCGCCAGCACAACCCCCCTCCCAGGGGGGTGGGGGCCGCCTGGATGCCAGCCCTGCTCCCGGGAGGGGTGGGAGAAGCCACGGGGGGAGCCCCCCCAGCCACGCTGGGAGCAGGCAGGGAGACAATCTCGGGCCTATGCGGCCCCCTCGCCGCCAGATGTGTGTTAATAAGGCAGCTGCCCCCTAAGCTAATAAGGTCACTTACTGGCTCCAGCAAGACGAGAAAACAAGCAGGGGCTTGGCTGCGGTACAGCCTGACTTGGCACTCGCCGCACGCCGGCTTCCTGAATTCTTGCCGCTTCCAGAACGGCGCAACGGGNCGTGGGGTTCGCCCCGGGGCCGGCGGGGTGGGAGCGGAGGGGACGGGTCCTGCAGGGCGGTGGGTGCTCAGGAGAGGGGCAGGGGTTGGACTGCAGCTCTTCTGAAGATGGGGTGACGGATGGTGTCTGTCCCAGGGGTGCAGCCCCTGTCCAGGGGTGCAGCCTCTCAGCTGCCGGCTCTCCCACATCCCTCGGATATTTTTGGGCAGAGCTCTGGGGGTCACTCCTGCAGCACGAGCAAGGGAAGGGATTTCCATCCCGACCTCCAGCGCTGCCAGCTCCTGCTCTGCCGCTGCCTCCTTCCCCTGGGATGCAGCAAACGAGGCTGAGATTAAACAGGGACCGGCAGCAGGAGCCAGAGGAGTCAGATCCCGCAGGAGCCGCTCCAGGTGTGCATCCCATTTGTCCGACAGCATCCAGGCCGGCTCCTGTGCGTCACAGCCCGGCTGTCCCTGCACTGACAGGCCCCCCCGACTGTGGAAAGGCCTCTCCAAAGTGGGGACAAGCAGCAGCAGAGCCCCAGGAGCCCGAGGGTGACGGGAATGTGATGCTGGAGTGATGTCCCAACCCCACAACATCCCAATGAGGGAAACGGCTGCCACACAAATGCCCCATAAACGCCCCCTCCTCACCCAAGGATCAGCTCACAGCACACCCTCCCAGCTTCCCAGATGCTGGGGGTTCCCTCCAGCCCCCCCCCAGTCCAGGGTGAACTTTGTGGGGGACCCCAAACAGCTCACAACCCTGCAGGGAGCAGGTACCCCTCCAAGGCTCTCCACATCCTCCCCTGCCCATCCCAGTGCTGCCTGTGCCCACAGGAGGTTCCTGCTCCAGTTTCCCCAGAGAATCAGCTCCAGGAACACAGAATCTTCCTGAGCTATCCCAGGCCCCATATTCGCACTGCAAAAGCAGCAGGGATTTTTTTTTTTTTTTTTTTTTTTGGGGCGATTTTTTTTTTTTTTTTTTTTTTTTTTTTTTTTTTTGTTTCTGTTTTTTTTTTTTTTTGGTGTGCTGGTTTTTTTAAGACCAGGATCTCCTCCATAGCACTTAGCAGCCAGGAGTTCCGAGGGAGCAGAGCTCAGTGCTTTAGAACGACGCCTCATTTGCCAAGAAATAATCCCAAGGAGAAGAGAAAAAAAAATAAAAAAACACCAACTCAAAAAACACCCAAAAAACCCAGACTCAGAAGATAATTAACTCCACAAAGCAGCGACCCTGAGTAGCTCAAATCTTCGCTGTAACTCCCCAGCCTCTTCTCCATGGAATTATTTCTTCCTGTCTCCAACACAACAGCACCAGCACCCGGAGGCCTGGGGATTTTATTGGGGTTGTGTGTGTCCCCCAAACCCCACAGACAGATTTTCCCCCACCCAGGCAAGGTGGGGGGCCCAGACCCACATGAGACCCCACATCTCTGAGCAGGGTTGCAATGGGATCACTCCCCAGACCTGTGCAGGGCTGGAATAGGGGGCACTGAGGATGTGGGGGTGAGGAGGACGAGGGGATGGAGTGGGGGGGTGGAAACGGGGGCTGCTGACCCCCAACACCCACCAGCACCCCTGACAGGGAAGGAGCCACTTCTCAGCTTCCTCCCTGCAGACTAACAGCAGGAAAAGGCAGCACAGACACCCTGGGGGTGCATTTTACCCCTGCATTCCCTCTCCACCTTTCAGCCTGGCAGGAGGGATGCTGCACCACGAGCTGGCCCGAGTGACCCTGGCACCATCACCCCCCCTGCCCCTCGCCAGGGAGGGGAATTGCAGAGAGCAGAGCTGAGAAAAAGCCGTGCAGAGCCAGCCCTTCCCGCTGCTGCTCCCCCCGGCATCCCCCTTCCCCTCCTGACCGCAGAAAGCCAACATCTCCCCGCGCCCCTCCAGCCAGGGGATGGGAATGTGGAAGCAATTGCACTTGGCAAGGCAGCAACAGTGAGTCAAAAACAGTTGTTTGGCTTGTCAGCCACCCAGGCCCTGCAGCACTCTTGTTTTCCTTTGCCTGCCTTAACCCCTTCCAGCCCCACGCGCCGCTCCCGGCAGGACCCAGAGCCCCCCAGCCCCGCCGTGGGGAGAGGAGAGGGGAGCTGGGAGCAGCCTCAGGGCACAGCCGGGCTGTCCTGCTCCCAGAAATGGGAGAATGAGCAATTCTCTGCCAGGAAACCTGCGGGGAGAGGCTGCACTGAGCCTGGCGTGGGGTGCAGGGATAGCCCAAGGCCTCCGAGGATGCCCGGTGGTCCTGGAGCATCCCACCCACTGGCCCCGGGAGATGCAGAGAGCTCCTTGTCCCTGCCACAGAGAGCAGCCCAGATGGCCCCTGGCAGGCTGAGGGGACATGGCCACGTGTGCTGGGGACCCTGTGCCACCCCGGGGTGGTCAGACTCCCCGGGCAGGGCCAGCCTGGTGGCACTGGGTGATTTAAAGCCCTGAGCACGGCAGGCCCCGTCCCATTTACAGCAGTTTAGCACATCCCAGGCCGCTTCCCTCCAGCCCCTTCCCTCCCTGCTGGCCATATGGCAGAGAGGCCAGGAACACACCCAGAGCCACCACGGGCGGCAGCAGGGGCTCTGCTCCATGCCCAGCCCACCCCTCACACCCCAGGATGGGGGTCCCACACTGCTGGGACCCCAACCCATCCAAGCTGCCACCAATTCAGGGGGACACCAGGACCCATCCACCCCCTCCCCACCATGGAGGGAGAGCCATGGGGGTCAGGGTATGGGTCAGGGTATCCCTCCGGGCATCCAGCCAGGTCACACAGCTCTCCATTCCCCCAGAGTGGTGCCAGAGAAGATGGACACGAGGAGAGAGGCCAGGGACGGGAGTTCTCCCTCTCCCCACTGGGGACAACCCCCACTGCACCCCTCCAGCACCAGGGCACCGGGACGAGGGTACGGCTGGGGAAGAGTTAAACCCTCTGGAGCGCATGGAAAGGGAGGAAAAGTGGAGGGCAAGGCTGCGCCCGCCGGGAGAGACAAAGCGAGATGCAGGAGCCAAGAGATGAAGGCGAGGATGCGATAAGAGGGGGAGCGGGGTGTGTGCGCTGGAGCGAGGGAAGGGGAGGAGGAGGAGGAGAGGTGGGTGATGACCAAAGTCATTGAACATTTTTTGGCACGCCTACCCCCGAGTATCCTGGCCGTTGGCCCAGCTCGGAGCTGAACTTAAACAAACTCCTGTTGCAGCCATCTGCTTGATTTTAAAATAAATCAAACAATCTGTTGAGCCGTGGGTGATCAAATTTCCATCTGTGCGGACGCCTGCTCGCCTCCTCGGAGCCTCCGCTTGCCTCTACCAGCCAAACACTCCTGGCAGCATGTGGCCTCCCTAATTCCTCCAGGAAAGGGAGAAACCGGACCTCCCCCTGCACCCCGGCCCCCTCCCGGCCCTTCCCCGCCACCCTCCTAACTCAAACCAAGTGCTATTTTTACAGCCGCCCACCAAACCGAGACACGTCCCCGGGTTTAAACGGGAGGAAAACGGGGCTGGAGGGAAGATCCCAGGAGGGATTGAGCTGCTGCCCACGCTGGGGGGATTCCTCATCCTGTCTCCATCCATCCCACGGGTCTGAGGGAATGGGAAGGGAAAGGGCAGCAGCTGCTGGCCCCGGCGGTGGTGACTGCGGGGCAGAGGCCAGGGGCTGGCCAGAAAGAGCAGCTGTGAGGCCAGCGCTGTGTGGCCGTCCCCAGGATGGGGACACCGGGCACACATCACCTCTGGGTGCCCAAGAGTGCCAAGCTCGCAGCCACCCTGCCCAGCCACCCCTCCTCAAGCTGCTGGCCCCTCAAGTCCACCCAAAATCCTGACGGTTCCCCCCCTCCTCCGGGAGCGGGGAACCCAAGGGGGGGCAGCGCCGCTTGCGTTTTGTCCCAAAGTGCGAAAAGAGAGGTGGCATCTCCCTCCTCCAGCCTCCTCGCATCCTGCCCGCCTGGTGGAGCAGCACCCGTGATATCCACGGCCGCAAAGCCCCTCTGAGGGGTCAGTCCCTCGCCCAAGCCAAGGACAAGCCCCTGCTGGCAGCACCCTGACTCTGCCACCCTCCCCCGGAGCCCTTCCTTCCGCTCCGAGCAGAGGGCAGCGGGCACGGGGCCAGCACAGCCAGAACTAGGGCAGCAAGGGGTGGGGAAAAACACAGCAGAAGGACTGAAAGATGAGCAAAGAGGGAGGAAATGGTTGAGAATGGAGAAGGAGCGGGGATGGATAAAGGATGGAGCCCGATTCGGGCTCACCAGACCCCAACAGCTCTGATGGGGAAGGTCAGGGTGAGAGCAGGGACTGTGCATGGGAAAGGGAGGACACGACAGCAGGATTTATTCCTCCTCCAGGGCTTCACTTGTTGGGGTGACGCTTCCTGAGGGTCTCCACGGCATGGTGGAAGCAGCAGCAAGGAAAAAGAGGTTCTCAGCACCCACCAGAGCCCTGCCTGGGGCCCGGGCCAGCGGCTGCAGCACAAACCTCACCCGTGTGGGAGGTTGCCAAGTCAAGAGCTGTCCTGGCCAGCCCAGGGCCAGCCTGGCCAAGCCACTCACTGCTGGAAAGAACAGGGAGCAGGGAGCAGGGTGGCCCCCACCCTGCTGCAGCCTCAAATGCTTGCCCAGTGCCAGCTTTTGGGAGGGGTTGTGCAGCCCCAAGCACACAGCATGCAGCACCCAGGCTCCAGGATCAGCACGAGAACGGGGAGATCGGCCAGGGGAAAAAAAAAAACTGGAACGAGTGATACAGCAGCTTGGGTGATCCCAGTGCCACAAGGAACAGCCCCACAGGAAAATCTGCTCCTGGGGATCCACAGCCTTGAGCTCAGGCGGTGGCTGAGATGGGGAGGTCCCTGCAAATGCTCCTTATGGAGCACAATCCAAGCAGAGCCCTGACAGGATGCACAGCAGGGAGCAGGTTACACAGCACAAGCAATAGCGGGAAGGGGAGGAAAAAAAATAAAACAACCACCACCAAACCCCTTTTTGGAAGAGGAAAGGGCTGACAGGACCTGGCTGAGAAGCAGGAGAAAGCCCAGATTTCCCAGTTACTGTGCAGATGTTCTGGACTGAAAACAGAAGACGGCAGGAGCGAATTCATCTCCCCCTCCAGAGACGCCGCAGCCGGAGCATCTGGACTCTGTCTGCAGGCAGCAGAGCCGGCTCCCCCCACCCCCGGGGCCAGCAGGGACAGCCCAGCCCTGTCCCCACACCAGGTTGACCTTGGCACTGCTGCCTCCAGGGAAAACTGAGAGGCCTTGTGCCTTGTCTTTGCAGTGTTTTCACTCCGGGATAACTCCTGCTGCCCGCTCCGAGAGCCAGGGGGAGTGATGGGGAGAGGAAAATGTGCTGGTTTAGCAGTGAGGACAGGGAGGGGGGCAGGAGACATCCATCTATATATATACATTTATATATATATCAAATATACAAATATATTTTTAAATTTTTTTATATATATATGTGTGTATAAATATACACTTTTTCCTGGCCAGGATAATAACTGGAATCATCAGCACTTGATCATCACTCAGTGTAAAGCTTCACAGCTGACTGAAGTCAGCCCCTTTCCAGAAATGTGCTGGTAGCAATTTGCTGTGTGCCCCACACCCTCAGCTGTCTGTGTGTCCCTCCCTCCCGGGTCTGTCTGTCCCACCATGGCTGCAAAACACTGAGCAAGAGCCCAACAACCTGGCTGTCACCAAAATGTTCCCGGCTCCCCAGGGACAGAGGGACCCAGAGGTGGCTGATGATGGCCCCTCAGATCCATCAGATGACACACCCCTCAAAGGGGCAAAGTTGGGGAGGACAATTAAAGTAATTTTGGATGGTCAGCTGGGAAAACTCCCCCTGCACAGAGCTGGGGCAGAGCCTGGGCTGTGCCATGGGATGCACATCCTGCAGGCAAGGGCTCCCACCATAGGAATCCCCAAAGAGCAGGTGCTGGGGACACACTGGGTGACAGCATGCCAGGACACAGCCTCGAGGGGGTCACTGAGGGGCTGGATGCCTGGGAGCAGTCCAGGCTCCTGCCCTTTGGCCAGGGAAGGCAGCTGTCCATCCCAAACCAAGGGGGGATGCCCCTGGCTGAGGGGTGGCACCACCCCCTTCCCACCAGGACCCCTCTCACCCCAGCTGGGTCTCAGCATTGTTTCAGCTCTAAAGTGGAAGACAAAAATTCCCTGGGAGAAAGCAAACCAGTCCCTACAAGCCCTCCTGCCCCCTTCACATCCCTCACAGGGGGTGCCAGGACCCTCCCCATGATTTCCTGGTCAAAGCCAGTCCCAAAACCCAGCTGCTCACCCCTGCCAAGACCTGGCTCTGCCAGGATACCAGGGCAGGCAGTTCTGCAGCCAGGTCAGCTGGGAGCTGGCAGGAAGAGGCAGCACCGGGGCAGACAGTGATTTCCTGAGTTTGTGTGCCAGGGGTTGAGGAAAAACCCTGGGCAAATCCTGCAGCAGGTCCCTGTGCCACCGGGAATGGCCCAGGCAGCAGCAGGGCTTGGCCACGGCCACCAAAACACAGCGGGATGGGATGGGATGGGATGGGATGGGATGGGATGGGATGGGATGGGATGGGATGGGAGGGATGTGTGAGCAACAGGGCTCGCCCTGCCTCAGTGCAAGTCACGGCATGCCCGGCACAGGCACCTCTCTGGCAGGTTGGAGAGGGGAAGCCGGGGCAGCTGCTGCTCCAGGCACATCAGCTCCACGGGTAAACAGATGACTTCAGCCTCCCGAGAGCTACTAAAGCCTGGCAGCACTTGTGCTAAGGTGGAAGGGGGGGAGGAAAAGAAGGAAACTAAAGAGGGAGAAGCAGCAAAGCGCACCCAGGTAGCGTCACCCTTCTCCCAGCCCAGCCAAAAATCCACCCTGGAGCCAGCCCCTTCCTCCCTGCCCGACTACTGAAAATCCAGCAGGGAAAAGGAGTCCCAGAGCAGCCAGAGCAGCTGCACGAGGCTGTTTATCCAGCTACAGCACGAGGAGAGGCTGCAGCAGCTGCTCACCCAGCACTGGGAGCAAACCACGACCTGCCCGCAGCAGCCTGGGCTGGCACCGGGGCTCGGGCACCCTCCACAGGGCCCGGGGAGGGCAACCAGGCTGGGATGGCTGGGAAGCAAAGCCTCTGGCACAGGAGCAGCCCCGCGGTTGCACCGGCACCACCAGCAGCCAAGGCACGCCCGAGGCTCTGCTGCACCCGCCTTGGCCGGGGGGGACCCGGGGCTGTCCCAGCCCTGGGACAGGGCCCGGGGGAATCGTGCTGCTGGAAAGGCTCCCGCCGCCAGCTGCTCCCGGAGGAAGAGAGCCCGGCACGGCTGGGAGAATGCCATGGCCAGCGGGCTCCTGCCCCGGCCCCCAGCGCTGCTCCGGCCTCGCCACCAAGCTGGATGTGCGGCCAAAGCCCCACCCTGGCCCTGCCCCAGGAGGGCAGCGTCCCCCCGACACACCACAGGGACATTCCCATGCCATCCCTTCCAAGCCAGGAGGGCACCATGTGGCATTTTTGCTGTAGGGAGGAACATCTGGCCAGATGCTGCTCCAGCAGCACCTTCTCCAAAAAAGGAGCCAGAGTGTCATCAGGGAACGAACAGAGCCCTCGCCACCCCAAAAGCCAGCAGGGGAACGGAGCCAGGGCACCTCCTGCAGCCAGAGAAGTGCAAACAGGCTCCTGGCAAACCAGCTGTGCCCCCAAAACATCGTGGGTCCCCAAAACCTGCTCAGGAGATGGAGGCAGCTCCTTGCCACTCCAGGACAGTGACAGGGGTGTCAGGACAGGACCCAGCTGGTACCTGGGGGGGAGAAAAGCCAACTCCTGCCATTCCTGATGTACTTGGAAAACCAGGCCCCCACGCTGCTGTGCAGGGAAGTCCCTCCTCGCTGGGAAGCAGCCAAGGAGCATCCCAGGCTGCCCTCTAGGACTGAGCTTCCCGGATGGCTGAGAAAGGCCAAGTGTCTGGACAAAACATCTGTCCAGCTGCAGCCGCCAGGGCCGGCCCCTTACCCCACTTGGCTGCGGCTCCAGAGGATGCTCTGGTGCTTGCAAAAGCATTTTCACTGCATGGGGTGAGAGTGGAGCCTGTCCTTGTCCCCAGGGTGCCCACAGGGGGTATTTTGGGGGGTATTTCAGGGGGTGCAGCAGCGTCAGACCAGCATTTTTGGCAGGTGCCTGCTCATGCTGCCAGCCCTGCAGTGCTGCTGCTGCTGCTTTTGGGAAAGGCAGGGAGAAAGCAAAGAGCAGGGAGGGCAGGGTGAAAAATAAATATATAGCAGCCAGCTGGTGAGCTGTGGAGTCAGCAGAAGGTCTGCAGGACACGGCGCTGGCAGCGGCGCAGGAGCCCTGGAATTTCGGACAGCTGGTGCAGCAAGGTCAGCCTGGCCCAAGCAAAGACCCCAGTGCTGCTCCCCACAGCGTGGCTGAAGGACAAACACCCCCAGGGGACAAGCCACCACGCCAGGGGGTGGCTCTGACACAGGCTAAGTGGCTGGTGAGGATGAGGAGGGACAGCCAGGTGCGAGCTCCCACTCAGCAGAGCAGCCTCGGGGGCAGGAGATAAGCCCATTTTTGACAGGACATTTCCCCCGTGCTGTTTCTTTGTTTGCCAGCTGGGAACATGATCCCGAGGGAGGCCGTGCCCCCAGACATGAAGTCATATCAGGATTTTATTGCCACCTCTGTGCCGGGATTGAGATCTCACCCGAAAATGCCAGCCTGGGTCGGTGCTGCCTGCAGCAGCTGCTTTGCAGAAAGGCAACTTAGGCCTCACTAAAAACAACTTCACATGCTGCAAGCTGAACAGGGTTATCCCAATGAAGCTGGCTTAAAGCTGGCCTGATTTTGCTCTGAATCTGCCGGAATTGGTGATGGCAAAAATTGCCACAAGCACAAGGAGAACCAACCAAAACCAAGCTGGGCTGGAAGCCAAATGAGTAAGACCAGCTCTGCTCTTATTTAAGGGATGAGGAGAAGCCAAATGCAGCCTGTGCCACCCCCCTGGAGCCCCCACATGATGCCTGGGGTGGGGACACAGAGGTGCCACCGGCTTGGCCATAAAAGCACCACCACCCACAACATGGCCAGGGGCCAGAAGGTTTTTGATTTCTTTCAAAATCCATAAAAGATGCAAAGAAGGCAGAGGTGCCTGGGGCTCTTTCTACACAGGTCTCTTAATTCTCATGCTGCAGTGCACCCAAATATCCCATAATTTGGCCTGGTGCAATGCAGGAGGAGGGCTCAGGCATCACTCCCCGCCTTCTGGGTTTGCTTTTCTGGCATCCAGGAGCTTTGGCTGCCTCTCAGCATCAGTGGGACAAGGTTTAGTGGAGAACACAAGAACTCTTTGATTTTTGCCCAAAAGCCTTTTCGAAAGCCAAAAGGAAAGTGCCCACCAACAGCTGTCAGCTCGACGCAGTGATTTGGAAATGCAGCCATGACCTTTGGAGCTCGGAACCTGCAGAAGGGGCCAAATCCCCAGCTGAGCCAACAGCACTGCTGGCAATTAGCAAACACTGAACTCAGCCCCTGTGGCCTGTCAGGCACAGCCCCACACAACCAGCCCCAGGTGTGCTCTGGAAAGTGGGAATGGGGCATGGAAAACACCATGTGATTCCCAGAAACCAGCCTGAGCACAGGGCTGGGAGAGGCAGTGAAACCCAGCTGCTCCTGAGGAGCACCATGCCAACACCTCCACAGCACCAGAGGAACCTGAACACGGAGCCACAGATTTGTTTAGGTTGGAAAAGCCCTCCAGGATCATCGGGTCCAACCGTTCCCCCAGCACTGCCAAGGCCACCAGTGGCCACGGCCCCAAGTGCCACACCTTTAAAATCCCTCAAGGATTTAAATCCCTCAAGGAATGGATACTCCACGACTGCCCTGGGCAGCTGTGCCAGAGCTGGATGGTGTTTTCAGTGGAGAAATTTTGCTTAATATTCACCTTGAACCTCTCCTGGTCCAGCTTGAGGTCGTTCCCTCTCCTCCTGTCCCTGGAGCAGAGCCCAACTCCCTCACTGTCCCCTGAAGAGCCAGAAACCCCCCCTGATCCTCCTTTGCTCCAGATGAGCCCCTGTCCAGCTCCCCCAGCCTCTCCCGAGGCTCCAGACCCTTCCCAGTACAAATGCTGAGCCCTGGGGACACCACTGGTGACCAGTCACCACTGGCTGTGTCCCCATTCCCTGGTGCTCTCCCAGCCCAGCATCCAGACAGGATTTTACCCAACACATCCAAGCCACGAGCAGCCAAATTTCTCCAGGGAAATGCTGTGGGAAATGCTGCCAAAGCCTTTACTGAAGTCCATGAAAACAACATCCCGAGCCTTCCCTCACCCACTGGGTGGGTCACCTTGTCACAGGACATCAGGACATGACAAGGACCTGCCATTCCTGAGCTCACGTGGGCTGGCCCTGATCACTTGGTTGTCCTGAACAGCTGTGCTCGAGTTATGGTAGGATTTGAGAGCGTTCCAGACACCTGGAAGTATTTCCAAGAAGTTGTATTTAAGGGGAAAAACTCCAGAAAACCTCAAGAGGAGTGACTTTTACAGGTATATAAGTGCAGAGAGAGAAGTGGAAGGCAAAGATGGGAAGAGCTGGAAGGCAGGGGAAGGTTTTCCTGGTGAACACAGGACGCTGAGAATGCCAGACAGGCTGAGGACAAGCAGCCCTTGAGCTGGGAATGGATCACTTCACCCCTGTGGAGAGGGCTGCAGAGCCTGGGGCTGACCTTAGAAGGCACAGCCAGTGAGGATCAGGTCACTGTCACCCCTGGGAAACAACCAAATCTGGGTGTTTTGTGGTTTATTCAAAGCCATCACTCCCAACAGCAGCTGCTGGAGGAACCAGCTCCTCCTGGGACAGAGCACATCCCAGTGGGATGCACAGGCAATTTATCCAGAGCAGCAGGAGGAGATATCCCACCTGGATACCCCAAAATATCCCACCTGGATACCCCAGAATCAGAATCCTACACCAATGAGTGCATTGATCTACACAGCTTCCCCTTGTAAGGGGCACAGCTGGAAAGAAAATCCATTTTCACAGAGCACATCTGGGCACCAAGGGTGACAAGCCAAAGATGCCCTTTCTCCACTCAGCACTGCCACTTTTTCTTGGAGGGCAGAACCCCAAACTGCCCCACGGGTGCCAACCTCAGCAGGGTTCTGATCTTCCTGCAGCAGGGAGAGCTTCAGGCACCTCCACAGAGCATCTCTTGTTCCGCTGCTCCCCTCCACCAAACCAGCAGCAGAGGCACCACCCACCCGAAAATATCGATGGCTCCTCCCTCCTGACAAGCCTTGGGTGTGAGGGTCCCTCATCAGCACCTCCACACTGTCACAGAGAGGACCTTAGCCCCACCCTGCTCTGGCTGCCCTGCTGAAAGAGGGAGATGTGGGGGTGTCTGGTGGCTTTTAGGGTATTGACCTCAAGCTTTGAGCCATTTGTGTCAGCCCTACACAGGCAGGACAGCAGCAAACCACAGCTGTGTGCAGGAGGTGTGAAAAAGCAAGTGCAGTCCAAAAATGAAGTTGCAGAGCTGAAAGGAGAGCAGGGGAGATGATTTGAGCTGCTCAGGCTGCTTCCCTCCAGCTTGGTCCCATCAGAACAGGGACCTGGGTGTCACACAAGAGTGAAAGGCTCATCTGGGGTGACTTTCAGCAGCAAGCATGGCTCAACAAGGGTACAGCTAAATTAACCAAGTGCCCTACCCAAGCATTAAGCCATGTTTTAAATAACCTTGACATCTGTGAGGTCTCAGCCTGCTGGAAAGCATGTGGAGACAGGGAGGGAAAACACGCCAGGACCTTGTGGCCAGCCTGAGTCCCCACCAGGACACGGCAGAGCCTGGTCACCATGTCCCCAGGCTGCTCTGCTGGGCCTCCTGCCACTCAGCCCCTCGCAGCAGCTCCTTAATTTGCTCATTAGCAAACCCGGGAACAAGAGGAGGAACTCAATCGTGCTCCCTCCCAGGGACACACTCTGTGGCCTCGTGGGGATGGGGACCACCGGTGTGCCTGGAAAATCCTGGGATTTTGGACCCCACAGGGAGCACCCAGAGCACCCACCCGTGCTGGGACAGAATTGCTGTGCATAATAATGTCCCCATGGGGTGGCCTGGGGACACCGAGGGGGCAGAGGCCTGACAAAGCAGCTGGCACATGCAGATGATGCCCCTCTCATCAGCTGCACCCACCTGGGCTCTGCTGGGGCACCTGGATCAGCACCACGGGCTCCCCAGCCCACCAGTGTCACCAGACCCTGGCCATGTGGGCATCACAACCAGCAGCCATGAAAATAAACCACCTGCATCCACAAATGACCCAAAATTATGTCAGGACCATCCAGCTGACTGACCCTGGGGGGAACCCCCCAAAAGCAACAGCTTCCAGAGGATTCCCAGTGCCAGTGCCAACCCAACCTCCCACGCCATCCTGGCACCCTCCAGGTGAATGCAGCTCCTGCCTGGGGGCTTTCCAAGCCGTGTCCCCCTGCAGCTCAGCACAGCTGAATGGGAAATTATGTTTGTAAGCAGCCAAGGGAGAGTGAGGAGAGAGAAAAGGAGTGCTGTCTTGGAAGGACTGGTTTACATTTCTAAAGAAAATGCCAGTGCCTCAGAGAGCTGCAGGGTTCTGGCTATGGATGGGGCCGAAAGGCTTTGAAAATGACCTCGGGGGTTTGGGATGTTGGCACTTGACAGAGCCCAGCCTAGGGCTCGGTTTGGTCATTCAGAGCAGTGGCTCTGCAGAGCTCCCACGAGCAGGAAATTTGGGGGTAAAATCTGTTATTTCCCCATCCCACGAGAAAGACAAGCTTGGGAGGAATAAACTTTCGCTCTGCCATGTGCTTTTGAGGTGATGTCCCCAAAGCAACTTGTGTAACCCCAAGGGAGCCACAGAAAGGAGCAAGTGGGGAATCTGGCAGCACCTGGGCGATGACACCTGTGACACCCTTCGGGGTTGCAGGGCTTTTGAGGAGCCCTCACTGCAGGATAACCAGAGCAGCACAGGTGGGGGGCACCCAGCCCTGTGCTCACTCATCAGCTGGGGGAAAAACCAGGGCTTCTCCAAGGGAAATCCCTTTATTAAGGCACCTTGTAAAACTGGGGATAAGTTGGGAAATTTCCCACAGAGCCCATGAGCTCCTTCCAGCTTCCCAAGGATGCTCCCATGGAGGGCAGGCCAGGCTGCCCTCCCACCCCTCTGGCACCTCTGAGCACCTCTGACGGCAAGCAGGACAAGTTTGGGATTTCCTCTGTCCTGGCTCCCACCTCCCTCACACGAAGCTGCCAACAACACAGACACTTCTGGAATGGGACAGCTCTTGGCTCTTCCCACCTCCTGGAAGGATTTTTATCTGTTCCTTCGCAGCCTGACAGCTCCAAAAGTTCCTTGCTAAAGACACCCCATCCATTAGCATTCGCCCCCAGGAACCAGACCCAAAAGAAGAGCATCCATCTACGCCACTGCTCCAACTCCTCCTGGATTCCAGAGGTGGGAAGTGCCGGGGAAGGAGGGATGGGGGTCTGAGGCAGCTGCCTTACCTTGGGGAGGAGAGACGGGGGGGCCACTGCCAGCAGCTCTGGCGGGGTCATGCTCTTGCCAGCCAGGACCACGGCCCCGCACTCGGCACAGGCGCCGATGGTCAGCTGCTTGCCATCGTCCACCAGCAGGCTGTTGGCCACGCGCAGGGTGTAGAGGAAGACGGGAAGTCTGGCCACTTGAACCGCTTTTAATCCAAGGCAACGCTTCTTCTCCTGCCGGCAGAAGAAGCAGACGAAGGTCTCCACTTTGTACTGCCGGGACCAGGCGCTGCTGGGGTGGTGGGAGTTCCTGCCCTCGTGCTGCAGCCACTGTCCCAGCAGGTCGTGGTAGCACAGGATGCAGGTGGCCACCAGCCCGGTGGAGTCGGCCGGCCTGGCCCGCGGGGCGGGCGGGTAGACCGTCAAGAAGGGGAAAAAGGGCTCCTTCTCCCCGAATCGTCCCGGAGGGTTGACGTTGAGCTGGAACTCTTTGCCAGCTCCCAACTCGGCCCCGCAGATGTAGCAGACAGAGGTGGGACCAGGCTTGATGACAGCGGGGTGGCCGGCGAGGTCACCGGCGGAGAAGACCTGGTGGTACCTCCCCAGGAAACTCTGCACGGAGGAGATGAGCTCCTCGTTGTGACAGGCCCTGTACATGGCCCACAGGTCCTGCAGCACCCCGAAGCACTTGCGGCAGCTGCTGACCTCCCAGTGCTTGTTCAGCCCCTTGGCGCCGGGCGGGCAGGGCAGGAGGCTGAGGAAGGGGAAATGCATGGTGCTCTTCGCGTTGCCGTTGGTGATTTTGGCCGCCACCGGCCTCGCCTCCTTGCCGCACTCCTCCCCGCAGAGGTAGCAAGCCTCGGGCACCGGCGGGATGCCCGGCCCGTCCTCCTTCATCCCTCGGCGGCCCTTGGCGGGCATGGCCCCGGCGCTCAGGGGCACCACGTAGAGCCGCTGCAGCACGGGCACGTTGGCCAGCTCGAAGCTTTGCCACTGCTGCAGGAGGGAGGCAAAGCAGCAGGGACACACCAAGGTGCTGCCGGTGGGGGACAGCGGCTGGGCGCCCGGCGGGGGGCTGTGCAGCCACAGGAACGGGAAGAAAGGTCCCGGCGAGGTCTTCTCCTGCTTCTGCACGTGGACGCGGTGCTGGGCGCCGGGTGCCAAGGGGCTGCCGCAGATGTAGCAGGCGGTGCCCGCTGCCCAAGCGGGCCGCTCGCTGCCTTCCTCCTCCTCCTCCTCGTCCTCCTCGCTGGTGATGTTGATCTCGCTGTCCGAGGAGCAGCAGGGAGGCCCCCGCT
>VXBS01006715.1:126945-148885 GCA_013400255.1 Sitta europaea | reverse complement strand
CCCCGGCCCGCCCCCGGAGCGCGGCGGAGGCACCGGGACGCGGGGATTGACCAAGCCACCCCCGAGCGGGTGGATGGATCCCCGCAGCAGTCCCCGCGCAGGGCGGCCCGCACTCGGCGGCTGGGCGCCCGGCGGCACCAGAGTCGCACCCGCCACCCCCCAGCCACGCCACGGCGCTTTGTGCGGCTCCCGCACTCTCCCCAAAAGGCGCCGTGTCCTGCTTCACGGAGGCAGGACGGATCCCACCGAAAGCACCGGCCCTTTCCTGCCCTTTCCAGCCATTAAACTCGATGTCCCGACCACCCCCGGTAATTTATTTCCCACTTCAAAACTACTGCCGCTGTTCCAGTTCAATACCAGATTCTATTTCCCGCTCGGTCCTAAAATGCTGCGTCGCTTTGCCACTCACTGGTAAATAGCTGATGCGTTCCCAGCCGGAGCTGGCGGCGTTTCAGCGGCGCATGCAATAATCCCCGTATATCCTTACCTGCCTCGCAGCCTGCGATAAGATTTAGTGCTTGGAAAGCACTTTGCTGTCCTTGGACAATAGGCACCGCGGAAGCGCAAACTGCACCCAGGGCCAGCCTCAATTAAACCTGACTGATTAACCACCCGAGCGGCTCGTCAGCATGCCCACCGGCTCGGCACGGCTCTCCCGATTAAATAAATATATTAGGAGCTGGAAGGTTGGTTTGGTTTTGGGCTTTTTTTTTTTTTTTTTTTCAAACAGTCGTTTTAGGAGGAAGGCTGCTCCTGGCAGCGCTGTGGAGTTTGGGTTCACGGCAAGTCACTGCAAAATCCCAGGTGCTGTCCTTGCAAACCTCCCTATGCTTGGAGGGTGCAGAATGAAACCCAAAGAGGCAAGGTCAGTGGTTGGATAGGACACAGGGACAGAGGGACAGCAGGATGAATGCCTGAGCCACGAGCCAGCACGCCCAGACAGTGTGTGGCACAGAAGCCACAGCGTCCCTTGCTCCTCACCACTCCTCGGGACGCCCCGTCTGGGTCCCCCTTGGGCTGACCAACCCTCCGTGTCACCTCCCACCCGGATCGCGGGTGACAGCGTCCAGTGCTCCCCAGCAACTGGCCCTGAGATCAAACAGATTGTGTGACATCAGCTGGAGCGCGGGCAGGGGCAGGAGGGCTCTTCAGGGACCCGGATCCAGTTTCCACGCAGATGGCTCCGGTAGTAAAGAAGCAGGGGGTGGGAGGCAACACACAAAGCGGGAATACGATACCTTGGGAGAACTGGCTCCACGGGGCTTTTTCAGGGGTTTCCAGAAGACAGCAGGGCCTGGTTATATTTTATTTATTTATAGGGCTGATGTGGTGGCTGCTCTATGCACCGAGGGCAGCGGGAACGCCGCGCGCCGGGGTGGACATGACTCAGATGCTCTTTAAAGATGCACACGGTGTCTCGGTGTCACCCCTTTTCCCGGATGGAAAGGGGCCACTGGGCCGGATGGGATCCCTGACCCCGGGCGGCAGCACCGGATCTGGGAATGCCTCACCCCAGTTGCCCAGCTGGAGCTCCCCCGGGAGCCGTGGCCACCAGCTCAGCCCACCCTTCGAGCGCAGCCGACAGATGCTCTCCCGCCTGCTCCGCAGATGGGCGAGAAAACAACACGCTGCATTCAAAGTCCAGAGCTCAGCAGGGCCAAACCCCCCTCCCCTCCCTGCCCTGCAACACCAACCCTCCGTGCCCCTCTCCAGAGGCGCCACGAGCCCCCGGCTGCCCCGTTCCCCCCTCACCCCACTGGGACGCGGCCTCGGAGCAGCTTCCCGGGCCTTGGCTGCGCCCGGACAGAGCAGCTCATTTATCATCCTGTGCCGCCCCGGCCCTGCGGTTGCTGTTTGCAACAGAGAAGCTGGGAGGGAGAGAAAATTTCTCAAGTCGGCCTCGGCAAGAACTGAAAACATATGCCCTGGCGGCAAACGCGTCCCCCGGGGCGCGCAGGGATCAAGGCGAGCCTAGCGCAGGATTTTCCACCGCGGCTCCCGCCGGCGCGCAGCCCTCCAGAGCTGCCAGAGCCGCCGTTCCAACCACCCCGGGGCTGGGGGTGCTGACAGCCAGGTCTGCTCCTCCGAGCCCAGTGCCGGGAGCAGGGTGGCTCCTCGCTCGCTCTGCGTGGCCGGTATCCCGCTGTACCTTGCTGGATGTGCGGCAGGGCTGTCCGCTCGCTCAAAGACAAGCCCGCGGGGCAGATGTCCCTTAAGAGGGAGGGGACAGGCCCTGATTTGCATCAGGACTCAGCACCGGGTGTGCAAGGTGCTGTACAAACAGCTGTGATCGGCCTCGTGGGGCTGGGGGGGCTCCCCCAGTTTGGATAGGGAAGGGAGTCAGGATGGATGCATGGGCAGCCCATCCTTGGCCCCATTCCCGTTCCTGTCCCCATCCTCATTTCACCCCCATTCCTGCCTCAATTCCTCCATCCATCCCCACTGCCAGCCCAAACCTTACCTTTATTCTCATCATCACCCCCATTCCTGTTTCCATTCCTGTGCCTGTCCCTATTGCCATCCTATCCTTATACCCTTTCTTTTTTCCCTTCTGTCCCATTTCATTCTCACCCTCATCTGCATCCTCATCCCCGTTTCTACCCCTATCTCCCTCCCCATCCTCATCCCTATCCCCATTCCCACCCCAATCCCCATCTCAGTCCCGATCCCTCTCCCAGTTGCTATCTGTTTTGCCCTCGGGGCCCTGCAGGACAGAGCCCAGCAGCACCCACTCCCTGGCACCCCGAGGAGCAGGCACGTGCTGCAGATCCCACATCCCTGGGACCGGGAGGTTAATATGGAAATTACCAACTGCTTATTCCTTCCAGCTGTTGCTGTGAGTCATCAAGTGCCTTAAAGAGCATTTCAAACAACACAGTGCCTTCGAGACAGCATGACTGCTGCCCCAGCCACCCCCCTCTGGATAATCCTCGGCAGGGTCTGGTGTTTGAAAAGGGAATATTTCTCCAAAGAGGCAATTCCCAGCCGTGCGTGGCCGGGGAGGCAGAACAGCCGCTGCCTCCACGGCGCCTGTCCAGGCTCCCACCTCCGCCCGTGGGCTCCTGGAGTCCTGCCCGAGAGCAAAGCCAGGCAGGGAAGGGCACTGGGAAGGGCGGCCCAGCCCTGCCATCATCCCTGCTCACAATCCAACAGGGACATTTCAATTCCACCACGTGCCAGCGTGGGTGACAGTCCCTGCTGAGCCACCTGGGGAAACTGAGGCACGGAGCGGCCAGTCTGAGCTCCACAGTGTCACCTGCCCGGGGTGAAAGTGGCAGAGTGGCTGCCACGGGATGCTGGGACACTGCTCTGGGGTTCAGCGACCTTGAACTCTGCACTCAACAGCTGTATTTGTCTCGGCAAGCTTTTATTTCCTTTTTTTTTTTTTTTTTTTTTAAAAAGGCTGATCTCTGCACACGGTTGGTGCTGATTTTACAAATGGGAAAGATAGGGCTGGGTCATGGAAATAGTCGGGATATATCCCTTATCTGCTGCTTCAACCTTTCTTTGAACTTCTGGACTGACTTCATTGATTTGTTCGCTGTTCCTTTTGCTGGAAAAGCCCAGGCAGTTTTTCTCCTGCTCACAAACTGTTTTCCCCCAGTCCTTTGCAGGTGAGTCAAGGATGCTCCCGGCCAAGATCCCAGCTGGTATGAGCAGCAACATCTGCCTCTGCACAGCAGGGAGCCTGGAAGCAAAAGATGATGCCCCCAGGAAAGCCGTGCACAGGTGACAGAGAGCTGTGACACGGACAGAGGGGAAGGGGACACGGCCATGCCACACTGGAATCACAGCTGAGCACGGAGACAGGATGCAGGGACACTGCTGGGATGGTCCCCACCAGGCAGGCAGGAGGAAGGTGACTCTGGGGAGAGGAGGGGACCCCTGACAGCCCCCACAGCCCTGTGGGGACACTCTGAGCCTCTCTGCTCTGCCTGCAGCAAAGAACCTGCTGCTCCTGTCACAGCCAGAGGACAAAGCCATGTGGGGACACCTTCGGTGCCTGCCACGGTGCCCACAGTGGCTGAGTGCAACCAGGACCCCCAGGAGCACCCTGTGAGTCCATGAATGGAAGTGGAGGATCCAGCACCCTCAGGCCATGCCCCAAATCCCTCCGTGGGCAGCGCTGACCTCGTGCTGCTCCTCCTGCTCACCCCCACTGGCACCAGGCCTCAATTCCCCCCGTGTCCTGTGAGCCAGGAGGGAGCCACGTCCCCTGCAAGGCACAAGGGCCCAGTTGCTGGTCGTGGGTTTTTTTTATAAGGTTTGTTGTTTGTTTTTTTTTTTTCTTTTTTAAGAGTTTTTTTTCTTTTCCTTTCCAGGGCGAGCAGCTCCGCAAATGCCAAGTGTTGATGCCAAAGGGCCGTGTCAACAAAGAAGAATGAGTGTGGCTGTTAGAGGCTGCTATTAAAAAAGGGTGGAGAGGAGAGGGAGGGGGGGCTGAAAAAGAGAAGAAAAGGTTTGTCACTGCAAATAATAACAGTTTGCAGAGCAGTAAAAACCCGGGAGCAGCAGCCGGACCCCTGCAGTGCCCTTGGGCGCTGGCATCAAGCAGGGACTCCACACCCTGTGCCTTTCCAGAGCACGAACCCATCCCAGCAACTTGGCATGCCCTGTGGGCAGCACAAAGTGTTTTTCATGCTCCAAGGGTTTTCCAAGCCTGCTGTGCTCCGGCTTGGCCTCCAGGCCCTGCTGCAGGGAGCCACAGCAGGGCCGTGCATGGCATCGGCTCCCCGGCACGGGGTGGGGTCGAGGTCCTGCCCCGTGAGTGCCAGGAGCTATTTCTAGGCAAGCCCTGGCTGCTGCCCAGTGGGATGGGAGGGAAGGAACCTCTCACATGACTCCGAAGACGCAACGGGAAGACGCGGTCTCTGGTTTCAGCTTTCTATTCCCAGCCCGTTATTCACCAGTCAAAGATGGATCTGCCCCCAGGGCAGCCACGGGAGCTGGGGTTGGAGCCGGGGCTGGAGTCAAACACCCTCGTCCCCCTGGGAGGCAGGTGGAGCTTACAGCTCCTGCCCAGCTGAAAATCCCCCTTGGCATTGCCTCTCCCTCCTGCCGGGATGTCAAACCCAAGTGGATGTAGAGGATGCTCGAGTAACACCACTTGGGAAAAGACAAAGCAAGCAGAGGAAGAGATAGACAAAGCCCAAATCTTAGTCCAAAATCCAGAGTGAAGGTATTTTTGAGGATAATGCCCCAGTTCATTTTGACTTTTTCAAAAAATATTCTTGCTTGCTATTTTTGAAGGGCCCCGTGCTCTGTCCTTAGCCACGGTTTTATTCTCACATCACCTTTCATTCCCACTTTTCTCATGCCACAGCCACCCTCTGCGCTCATCCCAAAAGCAATGGCAGGAGGCAAACCTCTGGAAAAGCCTGGTTTTCAAGCATTCTCCCTCCCCCCCCCCCCAAAAAAAAAAAATAAAAAAAATAAAAGAGAACATTGGTCAAAATTGAGATGTTCCCACAGAAATTGGTATTTCCCGATGGAAAAAACATTCCATCAGCAAAACGCTGACCTGCTCCGGTTACAGCCTGGTCATGGCAATGAGGCAAAGCAGCTGGGAAAGGAATTAGAAGGGAGCTGGGGGCTGCTGCACCTCATCCTGGGGTCCTGCTGCTGGGATGGGGAGGTGCCAGGAGGAGCTGAGCTGCCAGCACAGCAGAGGGCCCATGGATGGTTGTCACCAGCCCTGTGACACCCCAGGGTGTGACCACCCACGGTCGCTGCTCCCCCAAAGCCAGCCGGAGCTGGGAGGAGCCAATGGTACCAGATGTTCCCAAGGATGGAGCTCTGCAAACAACCCCAGCCCAGCCTGTGCTCCTGATTGGGAATATCTTGCTGGATTTAGCCAGCTGGGGGATGAGGAACAAGGGCTGGGAGCTCAGCAGGTTCACCCCCAGAGCTGGAGATCAAGGGCTGCCTCCAGTGTCAGCCCTCTAAGATTTGGGGGAAGAGCTTGTTTGGGAGGTTCTCCTGTGCCTCGGGGTGGCCAGGCAATGGGTGGAGTTTGGTTTTGTTCTTTTCTGAAGGCAGGCTGGAATGGATCAGGAATCAGTGGCAAAAAGATCAGGAATCAGTGTCCCCTTGTGTAGCCAAAGGGTGAGAAGAGAAACTCCTGTGTTGGAAAGGTTTTTGTTGGCAATAATGGGATTGAAATCCGTGGCCATGCAGCAGCCAGAGCAGCCTGTGAAGGGTCCAGCCCACCATGGCAAGCACAGATGCCAGGGAAAGGTGCCACCATCCATGTGGAACAGGCAGTGACCTCTGTCACTGCAGGCTCACCCTCCCCACATGGCACTGGAGCCCATCAGCTGTGCTGGACACATCACTTCACACACAGACCACAGCTGGGGAAACTGAGGCAAGGCATCTGCAGGAATGTGAGCCCAGACCTTCCAAATTCCCATAACCACCAGCTCATGGTTTCCCAGTCCCAAGCCCTGCTCCCCACACGCCTGTCAAGAGGCACCGCCAGCCCCAGAGCCCTCCCTCCTCCCAGGGATCCCACATGGGCCAAGCATCACCTCCTTTGCCAGCTCCTGTCCAGTTGAGGAGCATCCCTGTGTCCTGCTAATCACTTTCCTGACCAAACCTGGCTTTCCAGCAGGGATTTTCCCCTTCCAGGCTCTCTCAGTGCCCAGTGGTCCCCCCAGCACCTCCCACGCTGAGGGGCACAGGAGCACTGGCCATGATGGGGACTCTGGACCTCTTGACCTGTGCCCAGGTTGTCTCCCGGGCAAGCAACATCCCCTTCCTGGGAGGAATTGTGCCTGTGTCTCTCTCTGACCTCTGCTAAACACATCCATCCCAAGGGATGTGCTGGCCCTGCTGGAGGCAGCAGAGATGAAGCCTGATCCCAGCAGGAAAATAAATGTGCCTTCATCCAAGGGATTCCATGCAGGGATTGTTGCATACCCAACCTCACATCAGCGTGCACCCCATTCCTCCCCATTCCTAAATCAACACCAGCAGCATGACCCAAAAGCAAATTTATCTTAAAGACTTTTAAAATGCATATTAAAAAAAAAAAAAAAACACAGCTTCATCGGAAAGGCTTTTTTTTTTCTTTTCCTTTTTTTGGGGGGAAGGTGGGGGGGAAAGGTTTATGCCTCCTTGGAGACCTCTTCAATAAAACGCATTCTGGCTCTCCGAGCGTCTGACTGCAAATCAGGTTCCAGCCATTCCCTTCCTGTGCCGACCTGCTGGAGTCGGCTGTTATTCTTGGCAGGGTGCCCCGAAGGAAGAAAAAAATTCCCCCCCCCCAAGCTCCCAGCGGCTGGGAAATGCTGATGACATGACACCTTCCAGCATTCTTCAAGGTCAAGAGGGGAGGGAGGGAAATGAAAGGGGAGAGGGTTTTTTTTTTTTCTGTTGTTAGCATGGGTTATTGCTTTGCTCAGGCATTTCCCTTTGATGCTCGCTCCTTGTTACACAAGATGTTGCAGGCTCTCCGTGCCCCTGGTACGAGCTCACCCCCTTTCCCTGCTTCCCAAAAGCAGGGATCTGCATCCCCAGGGCGTTTTGGGACCAGCACTGCACGGGCTCAGCTTAAACCCAAGCTGGATTTAACCTGCACATCTCAAGGAGCATCGTGTTTGCTCCACCTCACAGAGCCCCATCCTCCGATGCTGCCCGGAAGCCTGTGGTTATTCCAAACCAAAATCTGTCTCCCTGGCATCTCCCCCCAGCACTGGTCCCCACACAGAAAGCCCTGATCCCCCTCAGCCCGCCCTGGGTGCTGCATCCAGCTGACAGGGACACACAGCATCCTCAGGGGTCCCCTGCCTGCAGGACTCCTGACAAATCAAACTTGGCACCTCTCTCCTTGAGATCCAGCAAATCTCTGCTAATCCCCCTGCTCCCGGCTGCCAAATCCTCCTCCTCCTCCCCCCAGCCAAGGTGCAGAGCTCTTCGAGGCAAGCTGCAGGCAACCATTAAACTTTGCAACAGGGGATTGCCGTCGTCGGGGCACAGGGGGCGAGTGTCACCCTCACGGTGGTGACAGGGAGGCTGCTGCACTCCTTGGGGAGGTTCTGGTTGATGCCCCAGCTCAGGGTTGATGTGCTGCTGGAGCACACGACAGCTCCTCCGTCCCTGTGGGTGGATCCTTTGCTCTCCGGTTTTCCCTGAGCACATTGGAAGGAAGATCCAAAATGATCCAAGCCCTGTGACAAAGGGCAGCCAAGCAGATGCCTAGCAGGGGTGTTCAGGGACAAGGGAACAAGGCAGGGACAGTCACACTGTGTGTGCAGGCAGGTTTGGGATGAGGGTGACATCCCTGGACTCCTGGGAGCCTAGGGACATTGCTCAAACCCTCACAAGCTGCATCACCACACCTGCAGTTCAGGATCTCCCTCAGGGGACTGTGCTCCTACTGCTCTGTGTTCAGCTGAGTTCTCACTGCCACATCATTCCGTGAGACTGCCACGGGTCATCCTCGAGCTCACCCACCTGCACTGGGATCCCATTGCTTCCTTCACACACATTTTTGGGGCCAGGGGGGTGAATGGACCTGTTGGGTGAGCTGGATCCATTGGGGGCTAATTGGTCTCTCATGTCCTTGTTGGATTCTCGGCCCTCCCCCGAGCCGTTATCCAATCCTGGGATCCCCAGGACCACAACAGCTGGGCTTGCGCTGGGGCTGGCTGGGAAGGGAGCTGCGGAGAGCCTCCAGGACACCCCAGCATCCCTGCAGGTTCCCCTGGAAGCTGGTGCACGGCCGCATCCTGCCCCAAGGGCTGCAGGAGGAAATCCTGGAAGGCCATCTTACAATGCAGCCCTTCCTGTCCCCGAAGGACCGCCGAGCACGGAAAAGGCACCGCGGGCTCAGGCACCGGGGGGACGGGGACCTGCCCCCCGGCACCTCGGCCAGCCCACCTGGGGCCACTTCCCGCCGGGCCGGGCTCCCGGCCAGCGCCGCTGCTTTGTCTTCAAACCCCGGACACACAATGGGAGCAGCGGGGGGATGGCCCAGGAGCCCGCTGCGGCCGAGACACGGGCACAGCACGGGGGAGATGCTGCCGCCGGAGATGCTCCTTCGCACATCCCATGGCTCCGCTCCCCGCCCCGCCATCCCACCTGCGCTGAAGGGAAATTCTCACCAGCATCCCCGAGCTGCCCTCCCGCTCCTGCCAACCCCGGGACACCCACAGGGTCCCTCAGCCCCGTGTCGGGGCCGGGCAGGCCGGGTGGCAGCGGGTCACGTCCCCGCCCGGCGGTGACAGGCTCGGCGCGGGGCTCCCGTGTTATTGTTCCCGGTTGTTTTCCAGCGGGGAGGCCGCGGGGCCAGCTGGCTGCCGCCAGCCTGGAACAGCGTGGCCTATTTTAAACCGCTTGCACAAGGAGTCAGCAGCTCCAGCTCGGATTTTTTCCGAACTTTATTTGTCCAAACGCTCCCGCAGGGAGGGAGGGAGGCAGAGCGGGAGGTGGGGGAGCGGCTCCCGGTTGTTCTGCCGCCAGCAGCTCACCTGCGGCGCGGGGCTCCGCGGTGTGATGGCACGGCCAGGATGCTGTGTGCGACCCCCCCGGCATGGAGCCGGCCCCAAATCCCCCAGGATCCACGGGAAAGCGGGAGGGCGCGGGGGCAGAGCATCAAAGCCAGGATGGTGCCTGTAAAGGCTGCAGATACCTGTCCACAGGCCAAGCTGTGGCTCTCGGGAGCGTTTCCCAGGGCAGGCAGCTCTGCTGTGCCAGAGGCTTGTGCCAAGCAGCCACCCATACGGAAAGACCCCCTGGGAGCCAGGATAAAATCCCAGCCAGACCCTGCTGAGAACACCAGGAGAAGGGACTGGAAAACTCTCCCACTCTCGTGATGGTCCCACAGCCCCACCATGTCCCCTGTGAGCTGGGCCATCCTGCCAAGGATGCTGCGACCTGGGGATGAACTGTGCAGTGATTAAATATTGACAACTTTAAATTAAAATCCCTTGTCTGTGCTTTTCCACATCAGACCACAGCCACTGTAAATTTTTTGGGAGGCCAGCTCTTCCCTTAAGGTCCCAAAGGACCCAGAAACATAGAGCAGCAGCACTCACAAGGAATCTTTTCCTTCACTGAAGACTTAATATTCCACGATGCAACCAGAGTATCCATCACCCAGGAATTTTTTTCCATGCTATTTTCTTTAGATCAAACTGCTGACTATACCTCTTTATGAAACAGCTCCTTCTGCCTGGGCTGAGGTGAGCTCAGAAGATCCCTTCCAGCTCCTCTCCGAAATCCAGCAGCTCTCACAAGGGTCAGCAGCCAAAATGATGTAAAACATTATTTCCTAACCCTGCCGGTGGGAAATCACTGGAGAACAGAGGGGATGACTAGGGTTCAAAAAATTTAATTGTGCTCAAAGGTTTCTTGTTTTTTTTTTTTTTTTTTACTGCTTCCCCAAAGAAGTGGGAGTTGCTGTGGCCAGTAGAAATAAATTTCCTTTTCCAGAGTCACCAGAGCACACTGGGGAGGAACTGAGCTTCTGCTTGGGGGGAACCTGGCCCGTGCTGGGGGTCCTGGAGCACGTGTTCTGTAACTGCTAAACCACCCAGCTCACAAAACCTTTTTCTTGGGCTTTAAACTCTTGGCTGGAGGCCCTTCCGAGCTTTCGAGTTTGAAGAACAGCCCAAGTCTTGGAAGAAAAGGCAGGGGGGAAAAGTTATCAGCTGTTGAGTGCTAGCTGGATGGGATAGAGCCGGGGGGACGGCCGGGGAGCTCCACGGATGTCACGCTGGCCAGAGGCAAGATGTTTATGGCCCTGGCTGGAAGCCCTTCTGAGGAGCCCATCGCGCTGATTTACGGCGCTTCCGATGGACACGGAGCCGCTCCTCTCGCACCGACCGGGCTGCAGAGAAAACATCTGCAATCCGTCAAAGTCAGCCAGGGGGCTGAGGGCGTAAATGAGCGAGTGTGCGCCCGAGGGCAGGGTGACACCAGGGCCAGCGCGTCCCTGCACCCAGCACAGGGGCACGGAGCAGCCTGTCCAGCTCGAGGATACCCTGATCCTGCCCTTCCCTTCAGCACTGGAGCCCAGAGGTGATAAAACCCGGATTAAATCAACAGGCTTGCCTTTCACAGCAGAGCTGCCTGGGGAGGATGGAGCCCAGCTCTGTGGAAGTCTGGATTTACCCTGGCAAGCCCGGAGTGCGGTGGGAGCAGCCCCTGGCTCCACCAAGGCACGTCCAACACACACAGCAGCCTCCCAGGTGCTGGAAGCTGCAGCCGCAGCCTCCTGGGGCTGCCAGCAGAGGGGTCTGAGCCGTGGGCAGCCCCCCAGGACCAGCTGGGCACCCCTGGTTTTGGTGGCATGGCTTTGCCATCCATCACAGCCCCCACGGGCTGAGATGTGGGAAGCAAACGCAGCCACAACAGCTGAGTTCCCCTGGATCTGGGGAAGAGTGGGTGGGAAGGATTTAAGTGTGGACACCAGAAGTCGTTTCCCTTTTCCCAGCCTAGAACAGGGACCACAATCCTCCCACACTCTGTGCTGTACCCACTGAGTCACTGTTCGAAAGGAGAAGAAGGGATGATGCTGCCCCTTCCCCTGGGACCCCAAACCCTCACTCACACCCGTCCCCACTGATCAGGGCAGCCAGAAGAGCCACATCCCATGGCTGCCAACCCTTGCTGTGGGTCAGGGATGATTGCAGAGAAGCAGGACCCTGCCCCAGGGGCTACAAAGTGGTTTTTTTCTTCTTTTAGGAACCTAATTTTAGAGGAAGAAAAGAGCTGTAGTGTGAGTGAGGGGTTGGCAGCTGCCTCCTGGGGATGTTGGGCTGGGGGCAGCCCAGGAGGAACTGGAGGGCTCTGGGCACCCTCACCCATCTCCCTCCCTTCCCAGCTGCTCCCCAGCACCGGATGGATTCTTAAACACAAACGGTCTCTGAGTGATGCAGGCCAGCAAGAAAACAGGGATCACTGCCTGCTCCAAGAAACCAACCTGCAAAACCCCCATCCCACAGCCCCCCGGGGGGGGTGTCCCAGCCCTGAAACCCCCAGGTGGGGTGCAGGCAGGTGGGTTTGCCCCCCCTAACAAAGCTCACGTGGTTCCAGTCACACAGGGGCCATCAAGTGAGTGACTGTGAGAGGGATGAAGGCTCCCAGAGGCCCTCAGCAGCCTCCAGCACAGCATTTGAGCAGTAAATGGCTTTATTCTCTTCCCAGCACTCCCCCATTAAACACTCCATGTGTCTGCCACTGCTTTAAGCCAGTGATAAGTCAGATTGAGGAGGGTGAAGAGGGGGATGTAAAAAAAGCACCCCCAGGCATGAAATGCCAGCGAGCCCCTGCTCCCCCCTCCCAGGATTTATGAATGAAAACACGTTTCGCCTTGGCACCGCAAGTTTCCTCGATGCACACGGGCAAGGAGGGGGGGAAATCCTGGAGTTATGAGGCTCCAGCACCAATTAGGGCTGTTTACATTGACGTAAAGTCTGGGTGAAGTCCCCACCCCTGCTCCCAGCATATTTATGAAATTACTCCTGCTGACACTGACAAATGCACGAGGGAAAGTCCCGGAGAACACGGACCCAGCCCGGCACTCCGTGGGGTTTTTGAACCAGCACTGAGATAGTTCCTATAAATATCAGCCCAGGCCCCCTCACCCCAACCAGGACAAAGCTTGAGGACCCCCCAGCATTCCCCTAGGGCCAGGATTCCCAGAGAGGGATGGGAAGGCAGCAGTGCAATGGAGAGAGGTTGGAATGCATAGGAAAACTCTCCATGTTTAAAATTTCCTGGATAAATGTGATCCAAGCTCCCTCTCCCCAATCCAGGGATCTCAGGCTGCTGTCACCAGCTGGGATGTGGCAAAAGGGAATTCTCTGCCCCAATCCTCCTGATCACACCCTGCTTCTGCACCAGAGCAGGACATCCCAGGCTCCATCCATGGAAAAGAAATAGCAGCTTTACTGCTGAAAAATCCCCAGGAAAACCTTTTCCCCCCAGCTCCATAAAGGGAAACCATCTGAACCTGCTCCCCACCACCCACGCGGCAGCACAGACGCAGCTCTGGGCGCCAGCACGGGCGTGTTGGAGGCAAACCTTGGAATTAGGGAGCTTGGCCAAGCCACGACATTCCCACTAACGGCTCCTGGCACGGGAATCTGCCAGGGGCTGAGCAGGATCCATGCTCAGAGGGAGATGCCACGGCTGGTGCGTGGCAGGGGACACGGGCTGGGAGGTGGAGCTGCTGCCACAGCCTGTACCGAGGTCAGAGAGGTTGGAAAGGCTGGAAACAGCTCCAGAGGGAGGGAATAAAGGCTTGATCCAGCTGCAGAATGCCAGAGGGGGTTGTGGGGCCGGTGCTGAACACGTTCAGGGGTTTTGGGGAAGGGCCTGGGGCGAGCCAGCAGGAGCCGAGCTTCGGCAGCATGAAAGATGGAGAGAGTGATTCCTGAATGCTGCCAGGCTCAAAGTGAGCCCAAATCCCTCAGGAGGGAGATGCAAGCATGGCAGCAGACAGATCAATGCAAACCACTCTTCTTGCTGCAGCCCAGCCTGGGGAGGCACCACCAGAGAGGAAGCAAAGGCGATGGAGGAGGAAGAGGAGGAGGAGGAGCGGGTGGAGCTGCCTCCCTGCAGGGAAGCCAAGTGCAGAAATGCGGGAGCAGAAGGATAAGGCCTTGGGCAATGGGATGGAGAGGAACTGGGATTGCTGCAGAGGAAGCATTAAGCAAGGAGAACCAGCCCATGGAAAGAAAATTGCTTCCCTTTTTTCCCCAGAACAGAGCTCAGTGCTAACCTGAGGAATTCCTCACGGCACCGCAGCAGCAAAGCTGGGAGCTCAGCAGGATTAAAGCTGTGGATTAATTCCTTTCCCAACAAATAAATATCTCCCAGGCCGTTATATGGGCAGCGAGACCATCTGTGGGGACACGGGTGGTGATAAAAACCACGGGCACCAGAGGAAATCTCAGGCTGTGGAGTCCTAATCCAGTCAGATCTGAAGGCAGATTTTCCCTGCTGCCATCCTGACACAGAGCCACTGGAAAACCAGAGGTTTAGCTCAATTTGATAAGGAGAGAGGAGCCTCTGAGCTGGTTTTTGCAGCCCTTGGGCACACTGTGATGGAAAAGCAGCACCAGGAGCATCGTCTCGCTCTGTACCACAGGGGTTTTATTTGTTAATGGCTTCTAGGTTAAAAATTATTTAACATAGGCTGCAAAACAACACATTTCCCATCTGGCAAAGCTGCTCTCTTTAGCTGAAGCAGCTCCACGCACTTGAGGTCTCCACCACACTGAAGCCAAGAGCCCACACGGGGTGGGAACCACTGCGGCAGCCCCCCTTGCAGTGCCCTGATGACTTGCCAAAAAGCAGAACTTCCAGCAGTTCAACTAAAAATGGCAAATCCTCTTTCATCCCCCCGGCGTTATTTTTACCCGGTGTCCCAGCGCAGGGACAGCGCTGCCATTTCAAAGCTTAGGCTTGAGCTTAACGAGCTGGGAAAAGCTCAGCGGTGTCTGCTGAGTCTCGGGGTGAAAGCAGAGCAGAGAGAGGAGCTGCTTTAATTTTATGATGAAATAACTCCCCGTGCTGGGCCACGGGCACCCTCCTGGGCGGACCTGCTGGGTTTAGAGCAGCTGGAGCTTTTGCTGCGGGGAAGCTCTCGGGTGGGACTTACCTTGGGTAAAATAAAG
Source organism: Sitta europaea (assembly GCA_013400255.1). NCBI lineage: Eukaryota > Metazoa > Chordata > Aves > Passeriformes > Sittidae > Sitta > Sitta europaea. The sequence continues at coordinate 134,255 of VXBS01006715.1, read as the reverse complement.
CAGCTTTTTCAGCAGCAAAGCAGCTTCTCGCTGGGAAAACAACCCTCCCCATCAGCACTTCCCTGGCTTATCCACGGAGATTCCCTCTGGTGTGTGCTCCTGTTCAGGATGATGCAGGAGGAAGGAGCTCCATCCTCATCCCACCCACCAGGGCTGACCCTCCACGGTGGTGAGAGGAAGGAGCACTAGGGAAGAGTAGGAGCAAGAGGAATGGGATTTCTGGAGGTGGGATTTTCAGGCTGACAACATCTGCCTGAGATGGCTTTGAGCCGGGGCACGGGGTATTCCCATAACAATAAAGCCATGGGGGGAAAAAAATCCCTTTTGTTTCCCAGGCCAGCGGCTGGAGCAGTTCCTGTTCCAGGAATGGCATTAACGGGTTTGCTGTAGCACTAATTATGCAGCAGAGGCGATGGGGGAGGGCTCAGCCCTGGTTTTACTTCTTTTTCCCTCTAAATAACTCAAAGTAAACAAGGAAGGTGCAGCAAGGAGCAGGGAAGTTGGGGCACTCTTGCCCCGTTAGCTCCTGGTAACGATATTATTTGTATTAAAGCCTGGGATAAAAGCAGGCAGGCAGACCTCAGCTGGAATCCGGATGGGAGATGGGATGGGGCTCCTCTCTGGACACAGGGGTGCTGGAAGCTGTGTCTGTGCAAGTGTGGAAGAGAAGGGGGGGAAAAATACACACATGTCTCCACAGATTTCCCTGTAGACACTGGAAAATGGGACTTTTTCACCCTAGAGAGGAAGCATCCCTGGCTTTTCCATCCCAACAACAGGGTTGTGCCATCCCAAGAGCTGCTGCCCCTCACCACACAAACAAAACATGGATAATTTGGCTGCCTATCTTGGATTTTGCTCCAATCCCATTGGGAAGAGATGCCTGGCAGCCCTGGGGGTGCAGCAACAAATAAACTCCATTGCTTGAACACTGTTCCCATTAAGCGACCACAGATTTGCTGTTACAAGCACCATGGAAAAAATCAAGGAAGCCTCTTGTCCCATCTCCCAGATGAAGGGAAGGAAAATGAACCATGGAAAGGAGAAACCAGGGAGCTGAAATAAGTGTCAGCAACTCAGCCTGGCTCTGTTGACACCACCAGGGATGCCCTGGGTGGTTTTACACTGCTTGGGGAAGGGCTGGGAAGGCTCTGCCTGTAACCCTGCATGGAAAACAAACCCCAAAAGTTCCCCATCTCCATGCAGGCAGCCCCAGCTCTNGGCAGCCAGAAGAGCCACATCCCACGGCTGCCAACCCTTGCTGTGGGTCAGGGATGATTGCAGAGAAGCAGGACCCTGCCCCAGGGGCTACAAAGTGGTTTTTTTCTTCTTTTAGGAACCTAATTTTAGAGGAAGAAAAGAGCTGTAGTGTGAGTGAGGGGTTGGCAGCTGCCTCCTGGGGATGTTGGGCTGGGGGCAGCCCAGGAGGAACTGGAGGGCTCTGGGCACCCTCACCCATCTCCCTCCCTTCCCAGCTGCTCCCCAGCACCGGATGGATTCTTAAACACAAACGGTCTCTGAGTGATGCAGGCCAGCAAGAAAACAGGGATCACTGCCTGCTCCAAGAAACCAACCTGCAAAACCCCCATCCCACAGCCCCCCGGGGGGGGTGTCCCAGCCCTGAAACCCCCAGGTGGGGTGCAGGCAGGTGGGTTTGCCCCCCCTAACAAAGCTCACGTGGTTCCAGTCACACAGGGGCCATCAAGTGAGTGACTGTGAGAGGGATGAAGGCTCCCAGAGGCCCTCAGCAGCCTCCAGCACAGCATTTGAGCAGTAAATGGCTTTATTCTCTTCCCAGCACTCCCCCATTAAACACTCCATGTGTCTGCCACTGCTTTAAGCCAGTGATAAGTCAGATTGAGGAGGGTGAAGAGGGGGATGTAAAAAAAGCACCCCCAGGCATGAAATGCCAGCGAGCCCCTGCTCCCCCCTCCCAGGATTTATGAATGAAAACACGTTTCGCCTTGGCACCGCAAGTTTCCTCGATGCACACGGGCAAGGAGGGGGGGAAATCCTGGAGTTATGAGGCTCCAGCACCAATTAGGGCTGTTTACATTGACGTAAAGTCTGGGTGAAGTCCCCACCCCTGCTCCCAGCATATTTATGAAATTACTCCTGCTGACACTGACAAATGCACGAGGGAAAGTCCCGGAGAACACGGACCCAGCCCGGCACTCCGTGGGGTTTTTGAACCAGCACTGAGATAGTTCCTATAAATATCAGCCCAGGCCCCCTCACCCCAACCAGGACAAAGCTTGAGGACCCCCCAGCATTCCCCTAGGGCCAGGATTCCCAGAGAGGGATGGGAAGGCAGCAGTGCAATGGAGAGAGGTTGGAATGCATAGGAAAACTCTCCATGTTTAAAATTTCCTGGATAAATGTGATCCAAGCTCCCTCTCCCCAATCCAGGGATCTCAGGCTGCTGTCACCAGCTGGGATGTGGCAAAAGGGAATTCTCTGCCCCAATCCTCCTGATCACACCCTGCTTCTGCACCAGAGCAGGACATCCCAGGCTCCATCCATGGAAAAGAAATAGCAGCTTTACTGCTGAAAAATCCCCAGGAAAACCTTTTCCCCCCAGCTCCATAAAGGGAAACCATCTGAACCTGCTCCCCACCACCCACGCGGCAGCACAGACGCAGCTCTGGGCGCCAGCACGGGCGTGTTGGAGGCAAACCTTGGAATTAGGGAGCTTGGCCAAGCCACGACATTCCCACTAACGGCTCCTGGCACGGGAATCTGCCAGGGGCTGAGCAGGATCCATGCTCAGAGGGAGATGCCACGGCTGGTGCGTGGCAGGGGACACGGGCTGGGAGGTGGAGCTGCTGCCACAGCCTGTACCGAGGTCAGAGAGGTTGGAAAGGCTGGAAACAGCTCCAGAGGGAGGGAATAAAGGCTTGATCCAGCTGCAGAATGCCAGAGGGGGTTGTGGGGCCGGTGCTGAACACGTTCAGGGGTTTTGGGGAAGGGCCTGGGGCGAGCCAGCAGGAGCCGAGCTTCGGCAGCATGAAAGATGGAGAGAGTGATTCCTGAATGCTGCCAGGCTCAAAGTGAGCCCAAATCCCTCAGGAGGGAGATGCAAGCATGGCAGCAGACAGATCAATGCAAACCACTCTTCTTGCTGCAGCCCAGCCTGGGGAGGCACCACCAGAGAGGAAGCAAAGGCGATGGAGGAGGAAGAGGAGGAGGAGGAGCGGGTGGAGCTGCCTCCCTGCAGGGAAGCCAAGTGCAGAAATGCGGGAGCAGAAGGATAAGGCCTTGGGCAATGGGATGGAGAGGAACTGGGATTGCTGCAGAGGAAGCATTAAGCAAGGAGAACCAGCCCATGGAAAGAAAATTGCTTCCCTTTTTTCCCCAGAACAGAGCTCAGTGCTAACCTGAGGAATTCCTCACGGCACCGCAGCAGCAAAGCTGGGAGCTCAGCAGGATTAAAGCTGTGGATTAATTCCTTTCCCAACAAATAAATATCTCCCAGGCCGTTATATGGGCAGCGAGACCATCTGTGGGGACACGGGTGGTGATAAAAACCACGGGCACCAGAGGAAATCTCAGGCTGTGGAGTCCTAATCCAGTCAGATCTGAAGGCAGATTTTCCCTGCTGCCATCCTGACACAGAGCCACTGGAAAACCAGAGGTTTAGCTCAATTTGATAAGGAGAGAGGAGCCTCTGAGCTGGTTTTTGCAGCCCTTGGGCACACTGTGATGGAAAAGCAGCACCAGGAGCATCGTCTCGCTCTGTACCACAGGGGTTTTATTTGTTAATGGCTTCTAGGTTAAAAATTATTTAACATAGGCTGCAAAACAACACATTTCCCATCTGGCAAAGCTGCTCTCTTTAGCTGAAGCAGCTCCACGCACTTGAGGTCTCCACCACACTGAAGCCAAGAGCCCACACGGGGTGGGAACCACTGCGGCAGCCCCCCTTGCAGTGCCCTGATGACTTGCCAAAAAGCAGAACTTCCAGCAGTTCAACTAAAAATGGCAAATCCTCTTTCATCCCCCCGGCGTTATTTTTACCCGGTGTCCCAGCGCAGGGACAGCGCTGCCATTTCAAAGCTTAGGCTTGAGCTTAACGAGCTGGGAAAAGCTCAGCGGTGTCTGCTGAGTCTCGGGGTGAAAGCAGAGCAGAGAGAGGAGCTGCTTTAATTTTATGATGAAATAACTCCCCGTGCTGGGCCACGGGCACCCTCCTGGGCGGACCTGCTGGGTTTAGAGCAGCTGGAGCTTTTGCTGCGGGGAAGCTCTCGGGTGGGACTTACCTTGGGTAAAATAAAGCAGCTTTTTCAGCAGCAAAGCAGCTTCTCGCTGGGAAAACAACCCTCCCCATCAGCACTTCCCTGGCTTATCCACGGAGATTCCCTCTGGTGTGTGCTCCTGTTCAGGATGATGCAGGAGGAAGGAGCTCCATCCTCATCCCACCCACCAGGGCTGACCCTCCACGGTGGTGAGAGGAAGGAGCACTAGGGAAGAGTAGGAGCAAGAGGAATGGGATTTCTGGAGGTGGGATTTTCAGGCTGACAACATCTGCCTGAGATGGCTTTGAGCCGGGGCACGGGGTATTCCCATAACAATAAAGCCATGGGGGGAAAAAAATCCCTTTTGTTTCCCAGGCCAGCGGCTGGAGCAGTTCCTGTTCCAGGAATGGCATTAACGGGTTTGCTGTAGCACTAATTATGCAGCAGAGGCGATGGGGGAGGGCTCAGCCCTGGTTTTACTTCTTTTTCCCTCTAAATAACTCAAAGTAAACAAGGAAGGTGCAGCAAGGAGCAGGGAAGTTGGGGCACTCTTGCCCCGTTAGCTCCTGGTAACGATATTATTTGTATTAAAGCCTGGGATAAAAGCAGGCAGGCAGACCTCAGCTGGAATCCGGATGGGAGATGGGATGGGGCTCCTCTCTGGACACAGGGGTGCTGGAAGCTGTGTCTGTGCAAGTGTGGAAGAGAAGGGGGGGAAAAATACACACATGTCTCCACAGATTTCCCTGTAGACACTGGAAAATGGGACTTTTTCACCCTAGAGAGGAAGCATCCCTGGCTTTTCCATCCCAACAACAGGGTTGTGCCATCCCAAGAGCTGCTGCCCCTCACCACACAAACAAAACATGGATAATTTGGCTGCCTATCTTGGATTTTGCTCCAATCCCATTGGGAAGAGATGCCTGGCAGCCCTGGGGGTGCAGCAACAAATAAACTCCATTGCTTGAACACTGTTCCCATTAAGCGACCACAGATTTGCTGTTACAAGCACCATGGAAAAAATCAAGGAAGCCTCTTGTCCCATCTCCCAGATGAAGGGAAGGAAAATGAACCATGGAAAGGAGAAACCAGGGAGCTGAAATAAGTGTCAGCAACTCAGCCTGGCTCTGTTGACACCACCAGGGATGCCCTGGGTGGTTTTACACTGCTTGGGGAAGGGCTGGGAAGGCTCTGCCTGTAACCCTGCATGGAAAACAAACCCCAAAAGTTCCCCATCTCCATGCAGGCAGCCCCAGCTCTGGTTTTCATGCCTGGCTGGAGTTTGCAATAGCAAAGAGCCAATAAGTGGGTCAGGGCATCCATCCGTGCAGGCAGAGCTGGCCAGGCCAGGGCAGGAGGCTCAGACCTGTCCTGGGTGTGCACATCCAGGCCGGGTCCCTCCGGAGCTGCTCCCAGACACTCGAGCAGTGTCTGCAGCCGAGCCGTGCCCGGTGCGAGCTGCCAGAGCCACACAGGGACACCTTGTTCTGCCAGGGGCCACTCCACAGCCAGGCCCTGCACTCTGCAGAGCTCCAGCAGCCCCTTCTCCCCCCTGCCCCACTGCTGGAGGTGCTGCCAGGGCAGGGGGGACTCGTGGATTCTCCAGCAGAGAGTCAGGACACGCACGGCTGCCGCCGAGCATCCTCAGGGCAGCGCTGCTCTGCTGGGCTGTGCTGGGGGTGTCTGTCCTCTCCTGGACCCCAAAGCAAAAGCTCCAGCCAGCTTTCCCAGCGTGGAGCAGATGGCACAGCACGGGAAGGTGGCACAGGCATCACCAGCTCCATCTCAAGCCTCCCCGACAGAGGAGTCACCCCTGGAGCTGGGAGGAGTTTTGCCTCATCCCTGCAAGTGTGGGGATGGAGCACTCCCACTCATTTTTGGGGGTGTTTCCCCATCTAGACAGGGTTTGATGGTTCTTTCCCTCCTCCTGCTCTCTTCCAAGAGCAGGGGTGGATTTGTGAATGGGCTATTGTGAGTGGCTGGGGAGAGGGAAGGGAGCAGATGGGGAGCGGGCTCGTCCCCGTCATGGGCCGGTGGCCCGAGCCCTGAGCGATGCAGCCAGGTGCTAAAGGCCAGCCTTGCTTGAAGGTTACCCAGATCCGAGAAACCCGAGCTGCAAAAGACCTTGCAAAAGGGCAGACCCAACCTTATGGCCCGTCTGGAAGAGCAGACCTCCCCTCTGGCTCGCACCCCTTCTCCACCACCCACGTTGCCCGTGGGGGTGCACCCAGGGGTGCTGGCTGGGGGGCAGCCCCTGCTCACTCTGCTTTCCAAGGCAGGAGCAGCCTCCTCCTCCTCGGGCAGCCGTTCAGTTTTAGCTGTGCTGCTCAGAAAGTCCGAGCCAAACCCTGAGCCCAAACACGGAGGCGCTTTGGCCCCCAGCCCTGCCCTGGAAGCACCTCCGAGCCTGTCCTCACCCAGGCAGGGTGGCAGCAGGTCCAGTTGGGCTCCAAAAGCAGCCGGGGGGGCTGGAAGCAGGGGCAGACTTGCACCCCACAATCCCAATCCTGACAGAGCTGCACCAAAGGCGCCCTCGGGCATCACCACCTCCACCCCTCCTGCCTCTGCTGCTCCCCTGCTCTCACAGGGGGGATGTGGGGGACACCCCGAGGGGCACAGAGCAGAACCCCCGCCCGCCACACAGGCACATTCCAGTGGCTTTACCCTTCGGAGTCGCGGCGGCTGGAGAATTCCAGCTATTCCAGCATCTTTATCTTTTTTGGCTACCATTTCTCTTTCGGCCACGTTATAAATTAAAAGCTGCTTTGCTTTTAACCTCCTCCAAGCTGCACCTTTTAACCTCCCTCCCCCGGCTGCTGGCAGGGAGGGGGCTGCTCCTTGCCGGGGCCGATGCTCTCGCCTTGGAGGTCTGCCGCAAGCCAGCGAGCCTGATTTTCCCCCCTTGCTTGGCTCGGCACCGGGTGCCAACAAAGGCTCCTTGCAAAAGGAGCTTGTCATCGCTGATGGATGACGTGGTTGCGCGGCTGCTGGAGCCAGGGAGCCGGGCTGTGTCTGCACGGGGGCTCAGCCAGCCACCTGGATGGCACTGACGGGCTGCCCGCCAGCAGCGCGGCG
>VXBS01006715.1:16933-124635 GCA_013400255.1 Sitta europaea | reverse complement strand
AATATTAACCCAAGCGTGACGGCAGGATTGCAGCCTTACTGTCTCGCCCTGGAGCTCAGCCCCACCGAAGGCTCCTGCTCCCTGGCAAACCTGATCCCAAAGCGGTCCCTGCTGCAGCATCCCTGGCCCGGGATGCCAGCCGCAGCCCTTTGGCACAGCCGGGGCACCCAGCGGCTCCGGGCACACGCGGGGCGACGGCAGCAGCGCTCAGCTTGCGGCAGGTAGCGCTGCCCGGCTCGGCAGATAGTCAATACCTCATTTGAGGTTTAGCCTTTGAAGCATTTCCCATTCATTTCGGCGGATGGATCGGCTCTGCCGTCTGCGGGGGGATCGAAGGGTGGCCCACCCTCGGGCTGGCGGGGCTGGGGCTGCCCGGCCGCCCCCGGCAGCTCGGGGCGTTAATGGGCGGTCGATGCGGCGCTAACGACCGCGCTGGCTGTGACCTTGGCGCAGGTCGAGGGAGCAGAGCTATCCCAGAAGGAGAATTGCGGCTTTCAGCCCCGCTGGCGGGTTCAGGAGGCTAATTGCAGCGGGGCTGGCCGCTGAGGGTTGGGGGTGATGGTTCACATCTTGTCTGGGTTTCCAGGTCCCTCAGCGCTCATCCTGCTGTAGCCTCCCGAATTATGTCTGAGCAGGGCTCTGGCTGAGCCCGTCTCCCACGGTCCAGCCTTTCTCCAGCATCCCTGCAAGGGTTATCCCTCCAGATCCACAGCCCATCCCAGCACGTTTTCCCTCCCAAAACATCGGGGTTGCTCCTTGGGCTTCCAGGCAGCACCCAAGCACTTTTCATCAGTCTTAGAGTGGTTGATACCATCAGTTGTGTCCACGGAGAGGGCTCAAGGGCTAGGAAACACAGCAGCTCTGCTGCTGATCATGCCATCACCCTTGGAGGCAGCTCCAGGCCTTGCTCAGGCCCAAAATTTGGGCCCGGAGCAGCTCTCACTGGTTTATAGCCCTCGTTGGAGCTCATTAATGGGATGGCGATTCCCACCTCGAAGCTCATTGATTGATGGGGTCCCACCTCAGAGCCATCATTCCCACTTTGGGGTGACTATTCCTTCCCATTGATGGGCTCCAAGGTGGGAACTGTCCCTCCATCGATGGAGTCGCCACTCCAGGTGCCACCGCTTTGCACAGCAGATGCTGCGAGCAGGCCAGGTGTTCCCAGGAAAGGACCACGGGACCCCCGCGCCCCCCGCAGCCGGGGTGCGCCAGCCGAGCCTCCCAGGTGCAGGGAGGGTGATTTTTTTGGGGACAAGGCGGTTGCAAAGGTCACTGTTGCCCTCTGCTGGTCCAGGGACAGGGAGAGCGGGGACAGCCCGGCTCCCCCCGGGGGCTCCCCCCGGGCTGGCCGGCACACCGCTGTCCCTTGCTGCCACACGTGTGCTGAGCGTGCCCGTGCCCAGCCCGGCTGCCACCGCCTCGGCAGACCCCTGTGTGGCTGTTCCATCCCCCCGGGCTGGCAAAGAGCCTTTCTGGTCCCAGATCCCTGTTCTCTCTCACTTAAGGCTTTTCCTTACAGACGCTGCTGCTAGCTGAGCCTGCAGAGACACTCAGCCCAGCTGGGTGATGCCTTCCATGCAGGAAATAAATCCAATCTCCAGGAAATAAATCAAATCTCCAGGGTAGGGATCCAATCTCCACCCCCAGGGGATTACAGCCTGCCCTGGAGTCACGCTGCCTCCCACCCCCATCTCCATCCCCAGGCAGAAGGTGCCCATCCCAACAGGTAACTCCCTCCTCCCTCCCTCACTCCAAAGTTCCATAATTTTCCCTCTCATAAGCGAATCCATAGGAGGTACTGGGAGGCTGGCATCCGGAAGGCAAAGTCTGCAGATTGCTAAATCCAAAGCTGTCGTTGCAGTCCCAGCACTGGCAGAGGGCCCGGCCAAAGCTGCCCTGCCTGCGGGTCCCCAGCCTTGGCACCAGAGCTGCTGAGCCAGAGCCTGCCTGGCAATTCCTGCCCACACCACGGCCTTGAGAGCTCCAAGGCACACAGGGAGCAAGGATGCTCTGTGAGAAGTGGGAAGATGCCTCAAGAGCTCCAGGAAAGGGGAATCTCGTGGGACCTTGGTTATGCAGCAGCAGCGCTGGCACAAATTTGGGATGGGAAATGTCTCAGGACTCTGGGGAAGGAGGATCCCCTGGGATCCTGGTTATGCAGCAGCATTAGGCTGTGGGAATGGGAGATGTCTCAGGACTTTGGGGAAGGAGGATCCCCGGGGATCCTGGTTATGCAGCAGCATCAGCTGCAGGTGCTGGGTGTGGGCACAGCTGTGGGTTTGTCAGGAGAGCCCAGGGTGTTGTCTGTGCGTGCCCCCTCCTGCCACCAGGAGCACAGACCTCCCCCAGGTTCCTCTGTGCCCTACTCCCAGATCCTATATTGTGCTCACAAACCCCTGTCAATAAGCATTAAGAAATCATCCAGCTCGCTGGGGAAGGGAAAAATCTGTAGGGTTAAGATAAAGACATGATGACAGAGCAAGACAGGGAGTTATCTCGGGCATGGGGGAAGGAAACAAGAGCAGGGAGGGAGGGAGGTGGGGAGCAGGGCTGATTCCCCTGCAGAGCAGCAGCCTGACAGGCTGAAGGTCAGCAAAGTGCTGCAGCAAATCAGCTTTTAATTGAAAACAGGCCCAGCAATGATCCCTGGGCACAGTTACCTGCGTGGGGATGCTGGGGCTGGCTGCCACCAACAGCTTTGCTCTCCAAAAACACAGGGGTTTATTCTTCCACTAGCACAACTCCCCAAGGGAATCACAGTCCCTCCTGCATCCCTTCCAAAGGAGGAAAGCAGGGAGAGGAGCATCCTGCTGTCCTGCTACCTCCCAGTGAGAGCAGGAGGTGGAGGAGAAGGACCCTGTTTGGATCCAGCGTTTAGAGGCACATGGAGAAACCACAATTTCCTCGAAACTTTGCATCTGCTGGAGCCCGGCGGCTGCTCTGACAAGCAGGGCTTGTGCTCTATTGGATCCATACGTTATTCTGTGCATCCAGAGCCAAGATCCCACCGTGGGATTTGTGGGGCCTTGTCAGGAAAAAATTCCAGAGCCCAAGACGTTCCCAGGCAGCTACAACCAGGCTGCATCCTCCTTCCTGCCCCAGGTGTTTCTCCCAGCAGAGAGGTCCCTTTCATTCCCACCACTCTCCCACCTCCCAGGTAGCTCTGGTGGGGACCTGCTGACTCTGGCTGTGGTGCTGGTGCTCACCAGAGTCCATGGATTCAACCATACATCCCAATCCACCCAGCAGCCTCCAAAATATTCCTTGTCTCTGGAGAAAAGCATCCCCAGATGTGCCCTCAGCCCCCCAAGCTTTCACTTCAGACTTACTCCTCACTTTCATGTCAGCTCTTTCCACCTTTTCCTTACTGGTCCCAGTTCCCTTCTCTCACTGGTCCCCTGCTCATCTAGGTGAATGGACGTGACCTCACTTGGCTGTGAGAAAGAGGGTTTCTTATGCTGAGGAACACCATGGCTCAATTTTTCAGACCATTGTTGGCAATGCTCAGTGTTTCAGACCATTCCAGTCACTCCCAGGCACAGCTGGATGAAGATCATGGAGAGCCCTGGACAGCTTCCTCCCCTCAGCAGGCGACTAGCCCCCAAAACAAGGTGGGTTCCCTGGTGAAGCAGCTCACAGGCTGTGCCAGGAACACCTTTACAAGGATTTATCCCTCCTGCAGGATTCCAGGCAGGCTGAGGCAAAGGGCAGCTGAGGCCACGAGGTCCTGAGCAAACAGATCCCAGCTGCAGCCCTTCCCTGCAGGAAGCAATAAAACACACACCTGCAGTGAAGGGCTCTGTGGCAGCCACTGCCCTTGCCAGGAGGGATCTGCTCCCTCCTCCCCTCACCATCCCCAGGCAGAAGTTCCTGTCCCTGGGATGAGGGAAATCAAGCCAAGGGTTGGACCATGCCTGAGACGATGACACGTCTCTGCTTCTCAGAGGGTTTTGGGGTGAAAAGAAGGGAGGTCGCCCCCTCTCCTCTGTACTGCCTCATGGCGTGTGGAACCTGGAGGTAAAGTGGATTTTTGGATGCTCTGCCACGACCTAGGAGACCCCCAGGTCTGTATCTGGTCTAAACAAGCACAGAATGAGCTTTGTCCCTCAGCATCCTCGTGGACCGGGATGCAGCTGGGAAAAAAATCATTGCTCCTGCTTTGAGCTGAGCAGCTCATGTACTTCAGTGGTGCTTACAGAGATGAATCCCTGTCTGGAAACACTTCCCCTGAATTAATATCCATTTTTTTTCTCCATTAGCACTTCTGTCAAGACAGATTTGCTGCCCTCAGGCACTCAAAAACCAAAGTAAAGACCAAAAGCTGGGAACGGGGGAGTTGCCCCTCACCCTAAAGTTCAATATGGTTAAACAAAACCTGATTATTCCTATCAATCCTGCTTTCCTCCACGGAGCATTCCCGTGCCACAGCGTTGGGAGATGCTAACTCACTGCTGCTGCCTTTGAGGGAGTTATTCCTGATTCACACCAGGGCCAAGGATCAGCTCTGAGTGTCCCCAGCAAGCAGCAGGATGTTCAGGGATTAAGCCTGACATGCGTCGCCCCGGAGGGACAAGGAGAAGCTGTCCCTGCAGTTTCCCATGGGAAGGGGAGGGTGGAGGGGGGAGAGCCATTAAGCAGCTCCTTACCCTGGTAATAATTAATCTGCAAAGCCCGCGAGGAGGGAACGGCTGCGTTGCCCTCTCCGTGCTCCCATTTCCAGGGGGGACCCTGGAAATGCTCCAGTCAGATCCCATCTCGTGGTAGGGGGTCCCCGCGCACCATCTACGGGGTCTTCAAGGGCTTTGGAGTCCCTGCTCGCCCGGAACAGCTGGAACAGCTGTACGAAAGGCATCCACAGGGCTGGGCAGGGCCACCTTGGCTCCCCAAAGCAGCGCCCGGAGGCATCCGGAGTGTGCCGAGCCTCGGGAAGGCTGAGCCTTTCCCCAGCCCCCGGGCAGCCTTTCCAAGCTGGTGCGTCTTTAATCTGGAGCTGGGGAGATCCGGGCGCCTCTCCAGCCCTCTGAGCTGTTCTGCATTTTGGCTTTTAGCTGTTGCACCCAGGGCAGAGGCAGGAGCGGGGCTGTGCCCCCAGCTCTGCCCCACACGCGGGGATCTGCCCACATCTCATCCTCCTGCTTTCCTCAGGGCTCTGGAGCTGGCATCAGTGCAGCAGGAGGCTGCACAGTCCTGCCGTGGTCCACGGGCAGCGCAGCACCCCCGGGGTCACATTTCGGTCCCGGAGGCAGCTTCGGTGCCGTCCTCAGTGCTCAGGCAGAGCCCAGGAGGCAGCTCCAGGGCAGGAGGCGGCGTCCCGGCTCAGCGGGGTGGAGGGTGATGGATTCGGGGGAAGAATCAGCGTCCTCTGAGAAACCTTCCCGGGGACAAAGCACCAGAAAGCCGCTGGTGAGTGCAACAGCTTTGCGAGAGACTGGAGCTCTGGAAAACCAGGAGGGCCCGGCGGTGCCTCTGGGATGAGCTCTCCCTGCCAGCACCTGCCACCTGTGGCAGCCCCTGCCGCAGCCCTTTGATCCGCCTCCAGCTCCCGGCTCTCCCCAGCGTTCGCCTTGCTCTCTCTAGGGATTTTCCAGACCACCTGCGTAGCAGCATTCCTGCATTCCCCCGTGTGGGATGCAGCAGCTCCTGGAGTCAGCCTTGTCTCTGCCTCCATCGCTGCCTTGCCAAAACCCAGGCTCCCAAAACACTCCGAATTTCCAGAGCAATCACTTTTCCCCAGCTCCCCTGAGCCACCGGGGCCTATGGTGAGGGTTTACAAAAGCTTTTTATTCGGATGTGCAAACACCAGCGGGTCTAAAGCCACTCTTTAAGCTGGGACTGGCAGGGCTTAATCAACCCAGGGCCTTGGGAAGGTTCACCAGCTCGACCTGCCTTGTTTACTGGGAATTCATTGCTCTCCTGCACTGCACCAGGCTGAGCTGTTCTGCAGCATCGCTGCTGGGTTTCAGTCCAGTCGGGATGGAGAGCATTCTGCAGGATTCCAGGATGGGGCTGAGTGCTCTGTTCTGGCACTGGGATCCCCTCCAGCATCCCCTGTACCATGAAACCCCATCTTCACCATCAAAGCCAACCCCGGGGGTGTCCCCAGTCCCCCCACCCCTGTCTCCCCATCACCTCCCATGGACCCAGCCTGCAGGATCCAGCCCCCGCTCCCCCCTCTGTGTCCAAGGAGAACCAGCCCCCGGTGGTTTCACCCCCCCTCCTTCCCTTGCAGGCTGTTTTTCTCCTCCTCTCCTCCTTCCATCAAGCAGCAAATATGCTTTCAGAGCAATAAGACGGCTGTTCAGCCTTTGGAACAAATGTTCTCTGCCAGGCTTCGAGCACAGGGGCGGAGGGGGGACTCACACTGATTTAATGACAGTGATTTAAGCAATTTGATCCATTTTTATGGCGCATTTACAGTTAGGGGAAAGGGAAGAGAAAAAAAAAAAAAAAGAGGAGAGAGAGAGAAACACAGGAGTGGAACGGAGGCAGGAAAGGTTAGGGAACGCACCCCAGCAGGCGCTCGGAGAGGGAGAGAGGCTGTCACAAGCTGTTCCCCTGGCTGCTCTGCCAAGGCGGGGCCTCGCCAGCCTCCTGCACCCGGCTCCGAAATCTGGCTCGTGTCAGCGTCAGCTCCCCAGGAGGCGCTGCAAAGCCTCCCCAGGTCGCACGGATCCAGGGATGTGGGTTCAGGATAGGGCAGCTCCTCGTTTTCATTGGGAAAACGCAGCAAGGACAGAGCCAAACTGCAGCTCTCATCCTGCTTCCATGAGGGGGGTCCCCCATTCACCCCTAAGGGAAATCCCTCAGAGATCCCATCCACTTCCCAGCTCCAGTTGTAGGGATAGGAGATACATTTTGGGGGTGCTGAGGGATGAGCTGCCCATATAAACACCAAATTCACCTGGAATAGAGGTGAAAACAGAGCTCTGAGCTCACGCAGCTCAGAAAACTTCCCCCCCAGGGAGCCTTTCCCATGGTTCTGCTCAGACCTGGCCCCCTCATTCCATGTGCTCTGCACAGCTTCATCCTGGCCCCATTCTGTATCCCCCAGCTGGCTCCCAGCATCCCAGAAATTCCAACCAGATGTTGGTCATGCCAACGGATCCCACTGTGGGTAGCACCTCGTATTCCACAGGGCTCCCTGCAGGCAGGTGCTGTACCTGTGGGAGTGCTGCCAACCCCACCTGCCCCATCCTATCCTGCCCTGCCCTTCTCCTCCCTCTCCATTCAGTGGGGAATGACCCCCAGTAAATCCAGGATGCACCAGCCCAGACATCACAGAGTAACAGAACTGATGGCCAAACACTGCTCTTCCCCCAGGAAGAGACCTTGGATATGTCCACACTCAGCTTGACAACAACCAGCCAGCCTGGCTCTGTGGGAAAAGGAAGAAATTCCACGAAAAACCCTGGAGGATCCCTCTTGGGGGTCCCCTCTGCCACAGCTGGTGGCTTTGTGGGACAGGAGCTGGCTGAAGCTTCTCACTCTGCCCAAATCCTCATGTCCTTGGCAGCACCTTGAGGACTCAGTATCAGGGAAAACACACCCAGACTTACCCTGCTGCTGGCTGGAGAGCAAAGTGAGTCCTGCCTCAGGAAAACTGAGGGGAAAAATGTCATTCCAAGAGAGTTTACATCAATAAACAGATGGCAGCAGCCTCTACCAAACCCCCCTCCACAACAAACTTCCAATTGCATCCTCCCACTCCACCTGCAAGGAAAGCCCTGTGCCAAGAGCTTCCCCTGTTCCCAGAGGGTTTGGGTGCAGATGATCCCTCACTTTGCTGCTCCATCACTTGCACAAAGCAAGGGCTGTCCCAAAACATGGCTCTCAAATCCTGATATCTCACCTGCAGTGCTCCAGCCTGCTGCAGGCACAGGGATTGGGAAACTGCAGCACTGCTGAGGCTGTCACCCTGCAGAGATGCTGCACAGCCCCATCATTTAAGCATGATTTATCCAGCTTGATGCCCTTTGGATCCTGCAGGAATGAGTTGTGGCACCTGGGAGCTCCCTGCAGGATGGAGAAAGGGGCACCCAGGGACAGCACAGCAGTGTGGGAACTCCCAAACCAGGCTTTGGCAGCCCACACCTCCCCAAGGAGAACGAGGATGGAAAAGATTGCACAGAGAATCCACCCTCCTGCTTGGCTGGTCAGCCCCACAACCAGGAAAACCCTTCCTAGAAGCCAGTGGAATTTTTTCCTCCTTGTTTCTTTGCTTTTTATTATTTCATTTTTCTACTATCAAGACTCATCTGGTGGCTACAAATGCCCTGCAGGTCTGTAAGGGATGGGCTTTGAACACATCCCAAAAGGTTCTGCTTGGAGTGCCACCAGGCACTGTCACCTCCATGGACCCAGAGACGTCCAGGAGAGCAGCAACCCCAGCCTGGCCTCGGGGGGTTGTTGGCTTTAAATACCTCCAAAGGAAGAGGGAAAAAAAGACAAGGGGAAAAAATTCCAAGCAGCAAACAAAATAAATCTTCCTCTCCAAGCCAAAACAGAGAGAAAATAGCCAGGGACCTTGGCCGGGAAGTTGTTTATTATAGTCCTGGGGTTCACTGCCAATTTCAGCAGTTGGACAATTTTCCTTTTGCAGCCCAGAAATAGCCACCCCTTTGCCAGGCAGCCCCGGGCGCCGCAGGGTGGGCTCCTCTCCTGGACTCCCAAAACCTCCCTGCTCCTGCCAACACCCTGACCTGCCCGGAAACCCCCCCGGGCAGCCAGAGGGTTCGCTTTGGCAAAGGGATTTTTCGGGAATCACCTGCAAAGCCGAGATCCCTCCCGTGAGCGGAGCCCCGGCCCTGCCTGCAGCGGGATGCGCTGCCGGGCGCAGCTGCCCTCTGGCTTTGTTTCCAGGGATTAAAAGGGGAAAAAAAAACTAGAAGAAAGGACTAAAGCTCAGGAGAGCAGGAGCGATGGACACACCTGCCTGTGGCATCACCCCGCAGCTGCTCCCCCTTCACCTCCAGGAGAGGGGCAGCTGCTGCTCGGTGCGCTCTGGGGGTCTCGTGGGAACAGGGAATGCTGGCACTAGGGGTGGGTAGAATCGGGATTGCCGCGTTCCCTTCTCCTCATCCCGTGAAGACGCAGGACAAAGGGAAAGGCAGGCTGCCACTAGCATGCGGCCTTTTGTCTTTCAATTAAAAACAAACACAAAATAAGAGCCGGGAGGAGGGACCCGCCCGCTGCGGCCGCTCGGCTCCTTCGCACAGGAGGCTCCGCCGCCTTTCCTCAGCCCAAAGGAATCCGCGGGCTGGGAAATCAAACCCACGTGGGATGCGAGAGAACGTTCCTAAGGGGCCACACGCCCCCCCCAAGCCCCCGGCCCCTCGGGGGGAACACTCCTCCCTCGCAGAGCCGGCAGTGGCACCGCTCCAGCTCAGGCTCCACAGCCACATCCCCTCTTCCCTCCCTCCCTGCCACCCCTCTGGTCCCCAAATGTGGGCGTGGGGATGGGACGCTCCTGCCCTGCACCCTGCGCTGTGGATCCAGCCCCTGGCACCCCCCAGGAGCCTTTGGATGCCCCCAGCCCAGGAGGAGATGCTCATGGTGATGTTTTATCCCCTGCCAGCGTCATCGCCGCCTTCTGCAGGTGACAACGGCAGAGAGCGCAGCGTCCTGGGCCACCAGGTGGGTGGGGATGAAAGGCAGAGTGCTAAAGAGGATCGAGGACAGCTTGATGATGCAGAAAAGCACCTGGAGGAAGCACACCTGGAGTCTGGGAGCATCACTCAACACCATCAACAGGCTCCGAGGCTGCTGAGTGTCCTTGTAGCAAAGGACTGATCCCCACAGGTGATGCTCAAAACCCAGGAGATGCTCAGTCCCCTCTCCTCAACCCACTAAACCATAAAACCATCAGGAAATTATTGTTACACAGAAGCTGAAACTCCATCTGGCCAAGAGAATTTCCAGAAAAATCTCCTTCACTGCATCTCCCGTATCCCTGGGACTGAGCTGGGGTTTGCTCCCCTCGCTGCCCCTGCAAGTTGAGGTCATGCCAGGCTTTTGGCCAGGGCCCCAGGAACCCAGTTCCCTGCTTTGCAAAGGAAAAATTAAATTTTCATTCAAATTTTCACTTCAGCAGCCAAGATATCGGCTCAATTTCCACCTGCTGCTTTGAAGCCTTCGCTTTGCATGGGAGAAGCGCACAACTGAGAGTTTTCAATTATAGAGCACTTGCATACAAGGGCAGGAACAGCCAGCAGTATGGATTTGAAGCCTAAAAAACATCAAAATAAAAACAAAATGAGAGGCACTCGGAAGGAGACGCTGCCCTGGGTGGAACTGCTTGGCTGGGTGGAGCAGGGCCACCGCTGTCAGCCCATGGATGTGCTTGTTCCAATCTCAGTGCCAACAGCTTGTGACACGGAGCTGGGCCCCTCTCTCCCAAAAATCAGCCCTGCAGGTCTGGCTGGGAGGTGCCAGGGCTGAACTCGAGCCAGGTTTTAAGCAGGAACGTGAGACAGGTTTGGACTTTTCCCTTGAAGGATGCGTGAGTGGGGCTGCCTTCCCCAGGCTATTGCTGTACCCTCTTCCAGAGGGATAAAAGAGGATTTATCCTCCCTGCAGGGCTGGGGATTCCCACTCTGAAGCTGTAATTAGACTGGAAACTGCTCCGAGTTTTATCAGTGGATTTGGAAAGTGGGTGGGAGAAGAGGGGAGCTTGGCACTGCTGGGCTCGAGTGCAGTGCCCAGCCAACACCCCTTGAGGGATGTCTGCTCCCCCTGGAGCCCCAAAAGCAGCTCATCCCAGTGTCCTGTAGGAGTAATTTCCACTTGCATCTCTCAGGGATGGCTTTCTGACATCCAACCAGGCTGCTGGGTTGGAACTTCAAAGAGCAGGGGGCCATGAATGGTTAAATCCCATCCCCAGCCACCCCTTGTGCATTCCAATAAACCTCATCACCTGTGGGAAGAGCAGTGTTGGCTCCCAAAATCATCCCAGGGAACAAGAAAACACAGCCTGGCCTCCCCAGCTCCAGCATCTCAATTCCTCACCCTGTCTCTTGTTCCTTGAGAGGACAGGCCATGCCCACCTGGCTCTGACCTCCTTTCAGGTGGGTGCAGAGAGTGAGGAGTTCTCTCTAAATATCATCCCAGATCTCCAGAAATTCCCCCCCACCCGGGCTGCCAGAGCAGGCAGGGAGCCCCTGGTTTTCATCCTGGAGCTGCACAGAGCCTGGTGACCCCTCCAAGGCCAGACTTTCACCTCGGTATCAGCGAGCCAGCAAATCCCAGTGTGTGGGACCACCAGGAACATGACATTTGCCAGAGCCCCTGCAAGGAAAGCCAAGAACTGGGGCAGGATCTGCAAAAGGCAAGAGCAGGGAAGCCTTTGGGGACACATTAAGGAGACTTTGCAGGAGGAGATGATGCTGACACTCTGCAGACACCCAGCATTTTCCAACAGATCCAGACACGAGTCCTGCTCTCCAAATTGGACCCCGTGGAAAAAGAGAAAGCCACATGGCCGTGTCCCCCCTCCCAACACCCAGCTCCTCCGAGAGGACCAANGGAGCTCCGTGCGCGCCCCCCGCCCCGGCTCCGCAGGGATGCCGCGGCCCCCGCTCGCCCCCGAGCGTGCAGGGCTGCAGCGCTGCCGTAATTCCCCCATCCCCTGCTCTCCCCGGGCAGGTAAACGCTGCTGGAGCTGCCGAGGGAGAGGGGGGAGCGGAGAGAAACCTCAATAACAACAAGGAGAAAAAAAAAAAAAAAAAAAAAAAAAAAAAAAAAGAGAAAAAAAACACCCANCTGCAGGTCTGGCTGGGAGGTGCCAGGGCTGAACTCGAGCCAGGTTTTAAGCAGGAACGTGAGACAGGTTTGGACTTTTCCCTTGAAGGATGCGTGAGTGGGGCTGCCTTCCCCAGGCTATTGCTGTACCCTCTTCCAGAGGGATAAAAGAGGATTTATCCTCCCTGCAGGGCTGGGGATTCCCACTCTGAAGCTGTAATTAGACTGGAAACTGCTCCGAGTTTTATCAGTGGATTTGGAAAGTGGGTGGGAGAAGAGGGGAGCTTGGCACTGCTGGGCTCGAGTGCAGTGCCCAGCCAACACCCCTTGAGGGATGTCTGCTCCCCCTGGAGCCCCAAAAGCAGCTCATCCCAGTGTCCTGTAGGAGTAATTTCAACTTGCATCTCTCAGGGATGGCTTTCTGACATCCAACCAGGCTGCTGGGTTGGAACTTCAAAGAGCAGGGGGCCATGAATGGTTAAATCCCATCCCCAGCCACCCCTTGTGCATTCCAATAAACCTCATCACCTGTGGGAAGAGCAGTGTTGGCTCCCAAAATCATCCCAGGGAACAAGAAAACACAGCCTGGCCTCCCCAGCTCCAGCATCTCAATTCCTCACCCTGTCTCTTGTTCCTTGAGAGGACAGGCCATGCCCACCTGGCTCTGACCTCCTTTCAGGTGGGTGCAGAGAGTGAGGAGTTCTCTCTAAATATCATCCCAGATCTCCAGAAATTCCCCCCCACCCGGGCTGCCAGAGCAGGCAGGGAGCCCCTGGTTTTCATCCTGGAGCTGCACAGAGCCTGGTGACCCCTCCAAGGCCAGACTTTCACCTCGGTATCAGCGAGCCAGCAAATCCCAGTGTGTGGGACCACCAGGAACATGACATTTGCCAGAGCCCCTGCAAGGAAAGCCAAGAACTGGGGCAGGATCTGCAAAAGGCAAGAGCAGGGAAGCCTTTGGGGACACATTAAGGAGACTTTGCAGGAGGAGATGATGCTGACACTCTGCAGACACCCAGCATTTTCCAACAGATCCAGACACGAGTCCTGCTCTCCAAATTGGACCCCGTGGAAAAAGAGAAAGCCACATGGCCGTGTCCCCCCTCCCAACACCCAGCTCCTCCGAGAGGACCAACCCCACTTCCTAAGGAACCTTCCCAAGAGCACACCCTGCCCTTCGTCCCCCGCTTTCAGGCTGAGCATCAGCATCTCTCCAAGCCATCCCGTGTCCCATGTTCGCCCCCTGGCCGGTGTGGGGAACTCCCGTGGCCCCCCCCGCCGGGTCCAGCTGCACTGCACACCCGAGGGGCCGCCGCCGGCCCGGCAGCAGCTGCCTTGGCCCGGCTTCAAGCCCAGCGCTGCTCCAGAGCAGCTTGTTATTTCGGTCCTGCCACGGGGTTATTTTTAGAAAGCGCTGAACACCCCTTCTCCCGAACGGCTCCTCCAGGGATGACCTTGCGGAGCTGCAGCCGCTCCCTCCCTGCCCCAGCACCCCCTCCCCTCGGGGCCTGTCGCCCACCGCCCCCAGGGTGGGCACCCCGCGCAAAGCCCGGCGGCAGCGGGGCGAGGAGGGAGCGGGCTGGAGGCTGAACTGCATCTCAACCCCTGCCGCCATCCAGGTTCGCTCCCGGTTTCAATTATCACCTGCTGGAGCAGCAGCTGCCGAGTGCCGGGGACTCANAGAAAGAGAGAAATAAAAGCCCCAAGAAGCAGCCGCTGCACAGAGGTTATCCGGGGGACAGAGCAAATAATTGGCGAGGCGAACAATGCATTTTAATTAAACCTCTGCAGGAAACGAGGGGAGGGAATCAAGTTAATTGCACGGAGCGGGAGCAGGAGATTAAAAATGCTCTTTGCTCAGAAGATGGTGGCTCCCATCCGCCTTTGCCGAGGAAAACAAGGCCACCTGGGGTGGCAGTGCCGGAGTGGGGACACGCAGCTCGCTGGCTCTGCCGGGGCTCGGCGTGACAGCGGGGTCTGGGGGGGATGGATGGTGCTGATGCCCTCTGCCCAGGGGCTGGGGGTGCCCGGTCCACAGGGATGGGTGCAGGATGAGCCTGGGTGTGGGAGCCGCTCCTGGGAAGTCCCGCAGGGATGGGGACATAGGTTGTGCCTGCAGGAAAAGGACCACGAGACGTGTCCCAGGGGATGTGTCCCATACCAGCTCAGCCCTTCCCCTGCTCAGCCCAGGCTGTTCCTGGCACTCTCCTCATGAAAAACCACCAAGCTTTAGCTTTTTCTGGCCCATGATAATTTAAATTTCACCTCTCTCTGCTTGGGACCCTCTATTTTCCTCAACTACTCCCTTTCCTGATGCTTCAAGCAATGTCTTCACCCCACCCTGGACACCACAAACAGAGAGACCCCCACTCGGTGCCAACGAGCCCCAGAAGAGCCGCACATCCTCCCTTCCTGCTCAAGAGAGAAAACAGGATCACAGACTCCAGGCTGCTGGAAAACGGGGGCAGGACCGAGCGCCCCATGCCTGGCACAGGGAAGCGCTCCCAGCCCAACCCCATCCCGCTGGGCACCCATCCCCACGGCATCCAGGCCAGGAGGCACCAACCTCTGCTCCGGGGCAATTTGTGAGCTCGCGAACCCTGCCCTGCCTCCCGCCGCCTGCTAATGAGCCCCAGCCCCGTCCGCCTGCCATGAGAACAGCAATCAGCGCCGCCGCTCGCCTGCTAGCAACAATCTCCCTCCTTCCCTCCTCTGCATAAATTTCCCAGGCTGTGGTTTTCAGCCTCTTATCCCACATAGCTTTATTCACAAGAGGAGTCCCACTGGGGGCAAGGAAATTACTCCAGCGAGGAAAATTACCCGGGCACGGGATGCACACCCAGGGCACCACGCGAGGGGCTGGGGTGGTTTGGTTTGGTTTTTTTTTTTTTCGCACAGCATCGAAACCAAAATAAATCCACGGAGGGAACTCGGAGCCAAGCCTTGCTCCTGACCACGGGTAAGAACCAGACAAATTATAGCAATTAAAAAGAAGAAAGAGGCATGTGGACTTTCATATCCACAAACCTCAGGATGCAGCCGGCGGGGGAGAGAGCGTTTCCCAGGCACACACAGGCAGCAAAGCCGACGCACATCACAAATACTCCGTGTCCTCAGAGGCACAAGCTGTCCCTGCAGGCACCGGTGCCACCAGCGTGAGCACAAGGCTGGGACAGCCTGTCCCTGCACAGGATGGCTGTCAGCAGCAGGACACAGGCTGTATTGTCCCCAGAGCTGGAGATTGAATTGCAGGTTGGCCCTCCCCGCTGTGCACAAGCGCTGCCCTGATGGGAAACGAGAGTTCAGCCGAGATCTTCCTCTTTTCCCCCGCAGCTGCAGGCGGACGGGCAGGAAAACCACAGAGCTCTGCTCAAATGCTCACACCGAGCAGCTTTCCAGCCAGAGAAACGCTGCTGCTTCACCACATGCTTAAATTGCACGTTGGCAGGGAGGAAATCGGAGGCTATTTTCACCCCAAACCTGCGCCGGAGCCGGGAGGTGAAGCCCGTCATGCTGACAGCGAGATGGCTGCAGCATCCCCAGGCTGTTTGTTCAACAGGAGCATCCTGAATGGGAATAAGGCTGGAATGCACTCAGCATCCCCGAGAAAGGGAGGGGAGGAGGGGCAGAACCAACCCAAAATCCCATTCCCGGACATCCCCTTGCTGCTTCTCCATCCTGGGGCTGTCCCAGCCTGCCTGGGGGGGATCCACGGCACCCCTGGAGATCTGCAAAGTTCCCTGGCTGCCAGCAGGGCTGTGGGAACACTCTCCTCTGCCTGCCACGCTGCAGGGACAGGGACATTTGGCAGCTGCCTGCCGGGAAGGTGTCTGGAGCACTGTGGGAACATGACTCAGAGCTCCCTGCTCTCCCTGACGTCTCCCTCCTGCTCATTTATTCAGCACGTCAAATATTTGCCCTGCGCAGACCCACATCATCCAGGAGGGTTGGTTTGGTTTTTGTTTTTTTTTTTCCCTTCAGCTGGCAGTGACAGCTTCAAAAAAAACCACCACAGTGCCATCTTGGGAAACTTGACCTCCCAGCTAAGCAGTTCCAGCATCCTTTTCCTCGCCTGCTCCAGGCACCAGCTCCTTTTCCAGCAGCCATCCCCCTCAGTGAGGGATGGAGGGGCTGGATGCCAAAACGCACAGGCTAAAGCAACAACCCGCGGGGCTGCAGTGGGGAAAGGTCAGTTCAGACCCACTTCCAGCACGGCCTGAGTGACAGCAAAGCTGGGAGCCTGCGGGAAGCAAGCAGTGGCCCTGCTGTCCCCTCGTGTCCCCGAGCATCCTGCCTTGAAGCGGCACACGCAGTGGCAGGAGAGGCCAGCCAAGGAAAACTGCTCAATTTTGCCTCCCTTCGGCAAGGAAGTAGCTTTGCTGGCTGCCAGCCCCACAGCAATCCCCTGAGGACCTCAGTCTTTTCCTTTTTTTCTGAGCCAGATCCCTGGATTTCTTGCTGAAAGGGCTGCTCACACCCCGAATTCCCAATCCCCAGGGAGAAGGAAAGGTGTTTATCCTTGATTAAAAGCTAAAGGCCGGACAGGGTGACCTTGAGCAGAGGTGACACAAGAGAATTCGTGTCCCACCTGGCCCCACAGGATTTTTATCCTAGGGTTGCAGCCAAAGATGTCCCATTTCATGGAGAAAGTGCAGAAATGGCTCATAAAGCACAAGCTTGGGGCTGCAGCTGAGCAGATTGTCTGCCAGATAAAGACAGCGTGCTCCGGGGGAAAACACACCTGCCTCCATCCTGGCTGGAAAAGGAGGAGGAAAATCTCCCTTCAGTCTCCATTCCCAGCACGGAATTCACCTTTTGCAGGAATTCATACACAAGGATTTCACCTTTTGCAAGAGCTTCCCAGGCTCAGGGCTGGCATTTCTTGCTGGTGGGGGCTCCAGAGCCTGCTGGTCCCAAGCCAGCCAGCTCAGCATTCCTCATCTTCCTTGGGAAGCCACAACACATGGAAAAGCCTTAGGGCTGAAATAAAACTACAAAAAGCTTCTGCAGCACTGTCAGAAATAGCACCAGGAGAGAAGGGAACTGCTTGGTGGGTTTGGCCTTCTCAGTCCTGCATCCTGCTCCATCCCTGAGCTCCATCCCCAACCAGGGGGGTAGAGAAAGCATGCTGATTTTCTGGGATTTTCCAGCTTATCCAGCATTTACAGAGCTTCCCATCCCTCTTTGCTTGTGGAGGGGCTGAGCCCATGGCAAGGACTGCTGGCAGATGAGCTCAAAGCGCTTTGGGGGAAAAAAACAACTCAGCCAAGACCCCCCCTGTGTCTCCTGGCTGGACAAGGAGCTGCAGTGACCTTGTCCAAACATGGCCTGGAGTTGGAAGTGAGGAAGGAGAGGATGTGACTCACATCTGGGATGCAGCCACAGAGGACAGATGTGTCTTATTACTGTCCAGCCCCTCTCTGCAGCTCTGTCTCAGTGACTCAGCCTTGCCTTCAGGCCCTTCCTAAAGGAGCCACAGCAGAGCCCTTCCCAGCAGCTTCCCTCTGCTGCAGTACAAGAGATTTGGGAAGTTCAGTCTCCTGTGAAGGGGAAAAAAAATACATGAAAACAAATCAAAGTTGTGTTTCTCCATGGGAATCTTCCAATTTCAATTGTAAATCATCCAGAGAAGGATGAAATCAAATGTTTTAGTAGCAGGATTCATCTCTCTGTGTTTAGAGACTTAAAAGCTGAACATGCCCCAATCCCAGTGGGAAGGGCAGCCAGGAGTCCCCTGGGTTTTCTTGGACACGTCCCACAGGGCAAGAGGAAACATCTGGAGATGTTCCATGTCTGGAGGGAGGAATAAGGGGATTTCAGCACGTCTCCTTCCCGCAATCCCGAGGAAACTCAGCAGCTTTCAGTGGAGAGAGCCCCAAAGCACTGAGAGCAGGCAGAGGCACCACGTGTTAGACATCAGAGAATCTAAAGAGGGGAGCTCTGCAGCAGCTGGGCACAGCCCATCCTTTCTGACCCTTCCTGTGGCACCCCGACACAGCTCCCCCACCTTGGGAAGGGCTTCCCTTCCCACATCAACCCCCGAAGAGCCTCTGGCACACTCACCTTGGCTATTCACCTCCACCAGGTACCGAGGGACCCACGGGGTGATGCTACTTCCAGAACGCCCCTTCACACCCGTGCTTTTCCCAGCTGGAGAGCAGGTGCAGCACATCAACCCGGGAGGGTTTTCCAGCCACATCCCTGCCTTGACGGCACCGGGAGCCAAAATTCCCTCCGTGAGCCCCACCGCGGGGCCAAGCGCTGGCCGGCCCGGTAGCCAGCGGTGCAGTTCGCCTGGCAGACACTGGATGGGGCTACGAAACCGGCTACCGGCACAGCTGGCACGGCTGGGGGGGCACAACATCTGCCAGATGTTTTGGAGGGGTCCTTCTTTGCCAGCGCCGGGTTGGCCGAGCCACGGCTGCCACCACCCGAGCGGGATGCTGTGCCTGGCACCGGGTGGCATCGATCCAGGCTCCACCTCTCCTGGATACCGGGTGAGAATCTGGCAGCACCTGGAGAAAGCTGGAGGCTTCACCTCCAAAAGCTTTTCCGTGTTCTGAGCGCGGTGATGGGAAGGGAGAGCGGGGGTTGCTGCCCTGCAGAGGATGAAGATTTCTGCCGCAGTTGCAGGATGTGCTGAGTTTCCCACCTCGCCCCTGCCTGGATCCCGGCTCTTTGAGGGACTTTGGACAAGGGCACAGAGTGGCAGGACAAGAGGGAACGGTTTCACATTGTCAGAGGGCGGGGTGAGATGGGGTATCGGGGAGGAACTGTTCCCTGGAAGATGGAGCAGCCCCACAGAGCAGCTGTGGCTGCCCCTGGCTCCCTGGAAGTGTCTGAGGCCAGCTTAGATGGTGTGTGGTTGTCTGTGCGACTTCCACCTCTTTTTCCAGCACTTCCTTTGCTGTGCAGTGCTTTGCTCATCCCTTTTTGCTCAGTGCCAACTCTAATGTGCTGAGGGGACGAGTGAGGGCCAAAACCTGTGTGTTGGGGAGTTCTGAGGTGGCTGATCCTGCGTGTTGGGGCCTTTGCTGAAGGCAGAAGGGCTCCTGGCTGTGTTTTGGCTTTGTGCCACCACATACCCACTCCAAACAAAGAGCATTTTGTGGGCACGGGGGCGCTGCCCTTTGAAGGTGGCTGTTACCAAGCAGGTGCTATCAAGCGGGATGCTGATGCAATCACTTCCTCCAAACCTTTTGTCCCCAGGCTGAGCTGGCTCTGTTGCTTGGGGACAGGCTGTTGTCCCCTCTGCAGGGCCCTGTGCCAGCTCAGAGTGTGCAGAGCCCCCTTTGCTTTGGCAGGGATGGTGGCAGTGACACTCCAGCCTTGCCATGATGCCACCCTTGTCTCTGCTTTGCTCCCAATCCCTTGGGAAGCTGCTCCATGCCCTGCCCTGGATCAATACCCTGCTCCCAATCCCTTGGGAAGCTGCTCCATGCCCTGCCCTGGATCAATAGCCATTATCTGCCCCATCCTCTCTTGCCAGCAGCTCCATTACTGGGAGGAAGGTGGGATGCAGGGATGGGCCAGCTCTGCTCACAGCGGGGTGGGTGGGCCCTGTGCCCTGGGTGGGCAGAGCAGCAGCCAGGGGCNAACCTGTGTGTTGGGGAGTTCTGAGGTGGCTGATCCTGCGTGTTGGGGCCTTTGCTGAAGGCAGAAGGGCTCCTGGCTGTGTTTTGGCTTTGTGCCACCACATACCCACTCCAAACAAAGAGCATTTTGTGGGCACGGGGGCGCTGCCCTTTGAAGGTGGCTGTTACCAAGCAGGTGCTATCAAGCGGGATGCTGATGCAATCACTTCCTCCAAACCTTTTGTCCCCAGGCTGAGCTGGCTCTGTTGCTTGGGGACAGGCTGTTGTCCCCTCTGCAGGGCCCTGTGCCAGCTCAGAGTGTGCAGAGCCCCCTTTGCTTTGGCAGGGATGGTGGCAGTGACACTCCAGCCTTGCCATGATGCCACCCTTGTCTCTGCTTTGCTCCCAATCCCTTGGGAAGCTGCTCCATGCCCTGCCCTGGATCAATACCCTGCTCCCAATCCCTTGGGAAGCTGCTCCATGCCCTGCCCTGGATCAATACCCTGCTCCCAATCCCTTGGGAAGCTGCTCCATGCCCTGCCCTGGATCAATATCCTGCTCCCAATCCCTTGGGAAGCTGCTCCATGCCCTGCCCTGGATCAATAGCCATTATCTGCCCCATCCTCTCTTGCCAGCAGCTCCATTACTGGGAGGAAGGTGGGATGCAGGGATGGGCCAGCTCTGCTCACAGCGGGGTGGGTGGGCCCTGTGCCCTGGGTGGGCAGAGCAGCAGCCAGGGGCAGCCTTGGGAATGCTGCAGGGATGGATACTTTGACTGCTGGGTTCCTGCTGGGGCAGCAGGATCAGAGCTTGTGGAGTGGCAGGGGAGCCCTGGCTGCTCAGGGCCGTGCCAACAGTGTCCTGGGGACACAGCCAGTGTGGGCACGGCTGTCCTGTCCCCTCTTTGGGAGCAGCAGCAGTGGCTTGAGCCCGTGGGCTCTCTGTGGATGCTGAAAGCAGAGTGACAGTGGGCTGTCATGGGACATGATGCCTAGGGGACACTGGCACAGCACATGGCTCTGCCCCACAGCTTTTGGGGGATGCAGATGGCTGTGCTCCAACAGCCCACTCTCCTTCCCCACTCTCCTTCCCCACTCTCCTTCCCCACTCTTCCCACCCCTAAAAGCAAATTCTGCCCCACAGCTGCAGCCAGCAAGCTGGAGATCTCCACGGCAGCCGTGGTGGAAGTGGAGATCAGAGGCACAGCCAGGATGGAGTGTGACTTCTGCATCCCTGCAGATGCTTCCTGCAGCTGCACTGACTGGTTCTGGGTGAGTGCTGGCCCCGGGAGCAGCTCTGGCTTGTGGGCTGGGGTGGCAACCAGCAGCAAATCTGCACTCGAGCCACTGTTCTGGAGAAGCCACAGCAATGCTGGGAAGAACAATCCCATGAATCCCTGCTTGGTAGAAGGATTTGAGGCTTTTTCAGGTGATCTCTTCTGTACGTGTGTGGGGAGGTTTGGGTGTGGGTTTTTTACCCCAAACTTGCTCAGAGAGACTGGTGAAATTTGGTTTTTGGGCTGTCCCAGGCACTTCAGTGGAGTGCAGAAGGGTGGAAGTGGTGTGTGTGTTACAGAGGTGTTTGGGTAAGGGCACATTTAGACCCCTGTGGTAGCTAATAATGCACTAATTACTACCAATACTAATGAATCTGCTATTTATTATAAGGAATAATCACAGTTTTAGGTTGCAGTTGGTGATTTTACTACTGCATCCTCAAAGATAATATTGTAAATAGAATTTAAGAGAATCCAACAGTAGAATTCATTGATGATTGCATTAATAGCTAATACCAATACTACAGATGCCAATGCTTACAGGAGATGATAATAAACACTAATCCAATAAACTAATAGTACTAATTAATAATAAATATCAATAAAGCTAATAAGCAGCCCTGTCACTCTGCTGAGAGCACAGAGGGCACAGGACTGGACTGGCAGTGTTTGATCCATGACACCCAAGTGTCCCTTCCCATTTGGCTCATAATTATTAACCCCTCTATTGACCCCCTTGATCAATTATCAGAGCCTCAAATGCCTCAAGAATTAACCCCTGGGGTCTCAAGGGACTTCAGGAAAGGGTAGAACCAGGGAGGAATTAATTCTGTGGCTGTAACTGGGGGGATTCTTGTCATTTATGCCAATTGGCTAAAAATACAAATTGTAAATATATTAAATATTTTTTCATTCAGTACTTTGTGCAGCATATGGATCCTTTTAGAGGGATTCTTTTCATCACCTAACCCACTCTGGCTCACATTTTAGCACCAGGAAGAAGACATCAAATGACTCCACCAGGACAGGACATTCTTGTGACACAGCTGCTTGGATTGAGGACCANCAGGATGGAGTGTGACTTCTGCATCCCTGCAGATGCTTCCTGCAGCTGCACTGACTGGTTCTGGGTGAGTGCTGGCCCCGGGAGCAGCTCTGGCTTGTGGGCTGGGGTGGCAACCAGCAGCAAATCTGCACTCGAGCCACTGTTCTGGAGAAGCCACAGCAATGCTGGGAAGAACAATCCCATGAATCCCTGCTTGGTAGGAGGATTTGAGGCTTTTTCAGGTGATCTCTTCTGTACGTGTGTGGGGAGGTTTGGGTGTGGGTTTTTTACCCCAAACTTGCTCAGAGAGACTGGTGAAATTTGGTTTTTGGGCTGTCCCAGGCACTTCAGTGGAGTGCAGAAGGGTGGAAGTGGTGTGTGTGTTACAGAGGTGTTTGGGTAAGGGCACATTTAGACCCCTGTGGTAGCTAATAATGCACTAATTACTACCAATACTAATGAATCTGCTATTTATTATAAGGAATAATCACAGTTTTAGGTTGCAGTTGGTGATTTTACTACTGCATCCTCAAAGATAATATTGTAAATAGAATTTAAGAGAATCCAACAGTAGAATTCATTGATGATTGCATTAATAGCTAATACCAATACTACAGATGCCAATGCTTACAGGAGATGATAATAAACACTAATCCAATAAACTAATAGTACTAATTAATAATAAATATCAATAAAGCTAATAAGCAGCCCTGTCACTCTGCTGAGAGCACAGAGGGCACAGGACTGGACTGGCAGTGTTTGATCCATGACACCCAAGTGTCCCTTCCCATTTGGCTCATAATTATTAACCCCTCTATTGACCCCCTTGATCAATTATCAGAGCCTCAAATGCCTCAAGAATTAACCCCTGGGGTCTCAAGGGACTTCAGGAAAGGGTAGAACCAGGGAGGAATTAATTCTGTGGCTGTAACTGGGGGGATTCTTGTCATTTATGCCAATTGGCTAAAAATACAAATTGTAAATATATTAAATATTTTTTCATTCAGTACTTTGTGCAGCATATGGATCCTTTTAGAGGGATTCTTTTCATCACCTAACCCACTCTGGCTCACATTTTAGCACCAGGAAGAAGACATCAAATGACTCCACCAGGACAGGACATTCTTGTGACACAGCTGCTTGGATTGAGGACCACCCATAAATTTAAAAAAAAAAAATCCTGTGTTCTTCGTGGTGCTCCAGGAAACTCCAGGAGTTCCAGAATCCAGCAGGGAAGTAGAGGTACAATAAAAAGCACTTTGTTACTAGCACTTGTGGGTTTGCATTTGGAGATTCTCGTGGGGTTTTTTGGGTGGGAAAGGGGCAGAGGAGGTGTCCATAGGGTTTTTTTTTTTGTTCATCTCTAGAAATCAGAGCTGGGGGTGCCCATCCCTCAACTCTGCCCTCACATTCTCACAGCCTGTGGCCAGGGTGAAGTGTCACTCCTCGGGCTGGCTCTGCACCTCCAGGAATTGGAATTTTGTGGAGTTTTTCACGGGGCTGTGTCTTCAAAGAGACAAGAGCAGTTGTTGGTTGCTGTAAATTTGTTTATTGTGTGAATACCTCTGTCTCAAAGAGTTCAGAGAGTCCATGCTAAAGCTTTTGGTACAGAATCCCAGCAGCAACTGCAGCTCCTGCATTTTTCTCTTCTTCTTCTGTGTGTGTGTGACAAGAGAGCCCTAACACAGGGGACTTTTGTTCATAAATCATCCATCCTAAAACGTTTTCTTTACACCTATTCAAATTCAATTGTAAAGTATGAAAAGCAGTGTCAGTTCTTACACATTTTTTGCATATCTAGTTTTATCTATTCATGTAAATGGTTCTATCTGTTCTAACTAAGAATAATATATATTATTATATATTAATAGTAAATACTATTCTGCTATGTTTTGTTCATGGCTAGAGCTAAGGTACTGAACTTTTAACTAGGATTTAGGGTATTCCACCCTCTTAAGGCACTTAAAATGTATTTCTACTTAAATTAAAAAAAAACCAAAAAACTTAAAAACATAATACTTAAATGTATTTCTGCTTACTAAACAAACTTACATGAAACTAAAACTTCTGCCTCATATTTATATGGTTTAATATATTTTAATTTCTCTAAATGCTTTGGTTCAATTTCTGCACTCTTTTCTCCCTCTGAGGGTCTCAGAGGGGGGTTAATTTCTTACATTCCAACAGTTTTTTTTTGTCTGATATTGCAAGGATTATTTTTTTTATCTACATGAAAATAAAGTAAGGATTCAAAGCTGGGTTGTGGAGGTTGCTCCCACCAACAGAAAGGTTTGTGTTGCTCCTTGGATCCCAGAGATTCAGTCCAAATCCTGGTCAGATGAGGTTTTATTCTCTCGTGTTCTCTTTTTCTTTCTAGATCATTCCTGGGGCTGCCCCTGCCTGTTACAGGGATGGCCCAGGGCAGAGTGAGCCCATTCTGGGTGTGCAGACCCTGGGGACAAACCCACCCTGAAGCCTCAGTGGCTGCCAGCTCTGTTCTGAGCAGCCTTTTTGGAAACAGAAACGTGGGATGTATCTCCTGGAGTGCAGACAAAATAAAGATTCCCCCCCAGAACCCCCCATTAAATTAAATAATAAAATATTGGCGCACCCTAACACACCAAAGATGTCTTTTATCATGGAAGAACTGGCTTGGAATTCTACACAGTTGTGGGCTGATGCAGAAATTGGAGAGAGGAGGGCCCTGACAGTGAAATAATGTCAGGATTATTGTCACCCCTCCATCAGCAGCAGCACTGGGATGAGATTTCACACACTGAACTCTGTGTTATATTTTCCTGAGGTCACAGGGGTTAGCTGAGGTCATTTGGGGGTTACTTGAGGCCATTGGGGTCCTTTTTAATTGATCCAGGGGTCATTTGAGGTCATTGGAGGTCCTGGTCGAGGTTACTTGAGGTCACAGGGGTCATTTGAGGTCATTGGGGTTACTTGAGGTCATTTAAGACTTTAAAAATTCATCCAGGGGTTACTCGAGGTCATTTGAGGCCCTTGTTGGGGTCATCTGAGGTCACTTGAGGCCCTCAGTGGGGTTACTTGAGGTCATTGGGGTCATCTGAGGTCACTTGAGGCCCCCATTGGGGTTACTCGAGGTCATTGGGGTCATCTGAGGTCACTTGAGGCCCCCATTGGGGTTACTCGAGGTCACAGGGGTTACTGGAGGTCACTGAAACCTTTTTTTAATTGCTCTGGGTGTTACTTGAGGTCATTTGTGTCTCCATTAATTGACTGTGGGGTCAAATGGGGACACAGGGGTTAATGCTTATAATTCTTGTGATCTGTGGCCATACAGGAATGGACACTGGGGTGTCATGGATCAAACACTGCCAGTGCAGCCCAAGGCCTCAGGGGTCACCCAGTGGCCTCTGGTGTCACCAGTCCTGTGCCCTCTGTGCTCTCAGCAGAGTGACAGGGCTGCTTATTAGCTTTATTGATATTTATTATTAATTAGTACTATTAGTTTATTGGATTAGTGTTTATTATCATCTCCTGTAAGCATTGGCATCTGTAGTATTGGTATTAGCTATTAATGCAATCATCAATGAATTCTACTGTTGGATTCTCTTAAATTCTATTTACAATATTATCTTTGAGGATGCAGTAGTAAAATCACCAACTGCAACCTAAAACTGTGATTATTCCTTATAATAAATAGCAGATTCATTAGTATTGGTAGTAATTAGTGCTTTATTAGCTACCACAGGGGTCTAAATGTGTCCTCATGGGATTATGGAATGTCCTTCCCACCCTTCTGTTTGTGGCAGCAAACTCCTCATCTCAGCTTTGATTCCACACAATATNTACTCGAGGTCACAGGGGTTACTGGAGGTCACTGAAACCTTTTTTTAATTGCTCTGGGTGTTACTTGAGGTCATTTGTGTCTCCATTAATTGACTGTGGGGTCAAATGGGGACACAGGGGTTAATGCTTATAATTCTTGTGATCTGTGGCCATACAGGAATGGACACTGGGGTGTCATGGATCAAACACTGCCAGTGCAGCCCAAGGCCTCAGGGGTCACCCAGTGGCCTCTGGTGTCACCCATCCTGTGCCCTCTGTGCTCTCAGCAGAGTGACAGGGCTGCTTATTAGCTTTATTGATATTTATTATTAATTAGTACTATTAGTTTATTGGATTAGTGTTTATTATCATCTCCTGTAAGCATTGGCATCTGTAGTATTGGTATTAGCTATTAATGCAATCATCAATGAATTCTACTGTTGGATTCTCTTAAATTCTATTTACAATATTATCTTTGAGGATGCAGTAGTAAAATCACCAACTGCAACCTAAAACTGTGATTATTCCTTATAATAAATAGCAGATTCATTAGTATTGGTAGTAATTAGTGCTTTATTAGCTACCACAGGGGTCTAAATGTGTCCTCATGGGATTATGGAATGTCCTTCCCACCCTTCTGTTTGTGGCAGCAAACTCCTCATCTCAGCTTTGATTCCACACAATATTTTCACACAGATTAAAAAAAAAAACAAAACATTACAACCCAATTCCTGGAAACGTTCACAGAATCCAACAAAACCAGACCCAACCCAAAGGGATCTCCTGTGTGGCAGGCAGGGCCAGCTGCCCTGTGCTCAGGGCTGGGGGCACAGAGCTCGAGGATGTCCCTGGCACAGAAACTCAAGGCAGGGTCCTGCTCATGCCCCCTCCCCAGAGGTGCCACCAGGGCACAGAGAGGAGTTTGACCTGGGGCTGGCACTGCTGGAGCACAAAACACCCTGAGATGTCAGCTGAGTGGCTCTGTCTAATGCTGGTTTTAAAATAAACCCAGAGGGGAGCCCTGCCTCTCCTGTCAGCACAGCTCCAAACCAGAAATCCTAAAGCTGCTCTGTGGGAAGAGCAGTGTTGGCTCCCAAAATCATCCCAGGGAACAAGAAAACACAGCCTGGCCTCCCCAGCTCCAGCATCTCAATTCCTCACCCTGTCCCTTGTGAGGACAGACCAGCCTCACCTGTTCTCCTTTCAGGTGGGTGCAGAGAGTGAGAAATTCCCTTTAAACATCATCCCTGACCTCCAGGATCTCCCCAGGCTGCCAGAGCAGGCAGGGAGCCCCTGGTTTTCATCCTGGAGCTGCACAGAGCCTGATGACCCCTCCAAGCCTACACTTAGATCTCAGCCAGCCAGCAAATCTTTAAGTTCCCTTCCAACCCAATTCCCTGCAGGATCCTTTGCCAGCTGCATCAGTGGGATTTTCCCAGGTTTCACCCCCAAAGCAGGGGAGGATGGGAAGATGCAGCCCCAAAGCAGAGCCTGAGCCCTGCATTGCAGATCCTGGGCAGCCCCAAATTCCCTGGAAGCTGCTGCCAGCCCTCCCAGCAGGGCTCCAAATCCACCCGGACTTCCTTGGCTCCAGCTGGCTGAGCAAGCTGGCAGCAGCAGAAAGCGAGGCAAACCCTCTCCTACTCAGGGAAAAAAAAAAAAAAAAAAAAAAAAGGAAAAAAATNAAAAAAAAAAAAAAAAAAAAGAAAAGAAAAAAGATTGGGAGAAGTGTCCATAAATCCTGAGGCAGTTACTGAGTAGAGGACTCCCCTCCTCCTGCTCCACACACTGTGGCACAAATTATGGCCCCAACTTCGCTGTTGTTCAGTGATGAACATCTGAAAAAGGCTGTGACAGATGAGAGGAGGGATGATTTAACAGCCATAAATCCAGCCAGCTTAGAGGTGTTTTTACAACCAAACCCATCTTGAATCCCCTCTGTTATGAATACTTATCACTCCCAGACACTGCTACAATGGAAAGATTTTTAACAGCTTTAATAGAGACGCAATAAAACCCCCGGAGCCGGGCGAGCAGCCGTCCTTTGATCCCTCCCGAGGGAGGGAGAGGGGCTGGGAGCTGCTGGAAGGAGCAGAGCTGGAGCAGCCGCTGGGCTGAGCCCGGGTTTTAGGGGTGGGTGGAATCACCCCAGAGCTGGATCAGCTTTCCCAAAGCTGCTGCGGGCTGTAATGAACACCCGGCAGGGCAGGGGGACAGGGAAAGCTGTGCCTGGGACATGCAGTACCTTCTCCAGGAGCTCCTCCTGCAGCTCCCGCCTCACACCTGGCCCAAACCACCTGCAGGGATTTAAACAGGAGCTGCTCCCAGCTGCACCAATGGCCCTCCGGGGTGTGGTGACACCATTTATCCTGGTAAGGACTGAATTGGCTCAACAGCCACCACCCCACCAGCAGGACAGGGACGTGCCTTGGCACTTCCCAAGGACAGGGACGCTGTGCCTTGGCACTTCCCAGAGCTCAGGAGATCTCCCAGCTCCAGGCTAACTGGTCAAGGATTCCACTCCCTCCCAGGCTGGCTTTAAGCAGCCCCAGATCTCATTCCTGCCTCCTAAACTGCCCCTGCAGCCTCCCCAAAACCATTCTGAGCACCCAGGCAGCAAAAGCAGGAACAGGGAAGTGGCAGGAGGCACCCACTGCAAAGGGCACCCGGAGCTGGGCAAACACCTCAGGAACAAACCCCTCCTTTCTTCTGCACACAAACTAATCAGGCACAGCCAGGTGATAAGGAATTCGGCAGGTGGAGGGAACAAAACTGATCCCAGGCTCCTTGTTTTCCATAGCTGAGCAGCCCACACTCTGGGAAAACACCAGGGCAAAGAGCCAAGCTATGGGGCTGCTGGGTTTCCCTCCTGCAGGGAGGGGTAATTAAAAACAAGGAGCAGGAAAAGCTCCTTCCTAAAAGAAATGGGGCTACCAAGAGAGAAACCAGCCCTGCAGGCCAAGGAGCAGGCTCAGCTTGGCCACCCCAGGGGACGTGGGCTCTGAATCCTGGGTGGAATATCACATCCCCAGCCTGTTAACCTAAGGGAACATCTTTTTTTTTAATAAGCTAATAGCGAGTAATTGATTTTTAAATATGCTGAAATCAAATGTCCCGAGGCCAGAGCAGGATCCCAGCTCTGCCATCAGCTCAGAGGCCACTGGCAGAGATGGAAAGCACAAGGGGAAAGAAAATAAAAATGAAATCTCCTTCATGCGCCTCTCTGGCTCCGGGGCAAATGTGAACATCTCTGTAAAAGGTGCAACAATTTTTCTCTATTAAAAAATAAATTATCAAAAGGGGGAGGCTGGTGGAGGCACTGAGGTCGAACAGGCAGCGTGGAGAAAATCCATCTGCTTAAAACACACGACAACAATTGAGCAAGAAATATTAATTTTTAAGATAATTTATTCCAATCTCTCTCTCACATACCCCATCCTTCACACAGTCCCAGTCGAGGAGGGTTTATGGCTATTTTTTATTGGATTTTAATTGTTTTTATAGAAAAATACACATGCAAATAATATATATACTTGAGCGCTGAACTTTCCTCTTCATGTTGGAAAAAATAATAATAATAATAATAATAAAGAAGAAATGAAGGAGGTTTTGGGAAAGACCTGAGTGGAGACAGAGACAGGGAAGGCCATGGGGATGGGATGCTCCAGCACATTTTATCCAGCAGGAAAATGTTTCTTGGGATGAGGCACCAGCATCAGCCCCTCAGCCCAGCAAAAACCCTTCTCCACTAACTCTGCCCAGGTTTGGGACTGGCTAAAGAAAAACTGGGGCTGGATTCCTCCTCCCTCCAAGACCCAGCATGGATCCCATCCCCAGCAGCAAGGGAAGCCCAGCTTAGGTAAAAGCATCACTTTGATGCTTGGAAACGACAGCAGAAGCCAAGAGCTACATGGGAAAAAAAATATCCTTTTATGCAATTTCCTGTGGGCTACACCTGGCAGCACAGGGAAAAGGGATGGATGGAAACCTGGGCTTGTGTTTCAGGATGATGGGTTTGGGGTTGGACCTTTGGCTGTGCAGGGCTGGGGGTTTGTGCCCCTGTGGGCTGCTCCTTGCAGAGGGGAGCAGCGATGTCCCTGTGTCCCCAGGATGTCCCTGTGTCCCCAGCATGTCCCCATGTCCCCAGGGATGTCCCTGTGTCCCCAGGATGTCCCTGTGTCCCCAGGGATGTCCTCGTGTCCCCAGGGATGTCCCCATGTCCCCAGGGATGTCCATGTGTCCCCAGGATGTCCTCGTGTCCCCAGGGATGTCCCCGTGTCCCCAGGGATGTCCCCATGTCCCCAGGGATGTCCATGTGTCCCCAGGGATGTCCCCGTGTCCCCAGGGATGTCCCCGTGTCCCCAGGGATGTCCCCGTGTCCCCAGCCTCTCTGCAAACACCGTGCCAAGGTCCAAGGGATAAACCAGACCTGCTGCCACCCTGGAGCAGATCAGGAGCTGTCCCTCAGGCAGGGCTGTTTCAGGTTTGATGGATGAGCAGCTGGAGTGAAGAGCAGGTAAAGGAGAGGGCAGAGAGGAGCAGCCCAGGGCAGGAGGACAATTAATCTCCTGCCACAGGGCGCCAGGAGGCTTTGGGGAATGTCACAATCCAGCAGCATCCCGACACTGACAGGGCAGCAGGGAGAGGGATGAGGCGTTTTGTCATCTCCTCCCAAGCTGAGCAGAGCTCCTCTTGCCTCCCTCCTCTGCCTCCCTCCTCTGCCCCAGGCCATGGCTTTTGTCCTGCTGATCCAGCCTAACGACACGGAGCAAACCGCTGCCTCTTTGCCCAGAGGTCCAAACCCACACAAGGCTCCCAAGGGCAGGATTTCTCCTCTCAAGAAGGAATTTTGCCAGCCCCACCTCTGCCCCCAGCGAGCCCCCACCCTGCCTTTGGTGACACCCAGCCTGAGTGATGACCCCAGCTCCTGTGGGTCCCTGCCATCACCTCCTGCATCCCTGCTGCAGCCCCAGCCAGGGGATGCCAGCAGGGAAAGGCAGCTCTGGAGACCTCTGGATTTACCACCAGAGACCTCACCAGCGTTTCACGGGCAGGGGGCTGCAGACACAGCACCTGGGGGCTGCATGGCCACGCTCTTCCTGCTTTCCCCTTGTGTTTTGCTTTGCTTTTTAACCAACAAAATTCACTTTTGGGACTGTCTCCTCTGAAAAGAGAGGCGGGAGGGTCTGGCGAGGGCGGGGGCTGTTTGGCTCCTATGTCTACAGGCTGCCCTGGGGCAGCTCTAAGAGTTTGGTGGGCGATCATGCAGGTTTTATTGCAGCTCGTGTGTGTGGTTTGGTTTGCAGGTAGCCCAGTTTCAGTCCCAGGTAGCCCCGCAGGCGGGTTCCTGTCCCGGGCGGCTACTCCGTGGCCATCTGCTCGATGTGGTCACTGAGCAGCTTGTATTGCTCTGGGAAGGAGAGAGAAAAGGGCTCAGGGAGGCTGCTGAACCATCCCTCCAGAATCCCAGAAAAAGGGCTGCCCAGCCCCCGGGCTCTCCCCTACCTTCGTCCAGGTTGCCGATGGTCGCCTGCTTCTTCAGGAAGTCACTGCAGAGCTTCTTGTTGAGGCCAAACGCCAGCATGTTGTGGATGAAGGTGCTGAGGGAAGACAGAGATGCTCTGGCTGAAAGAAGGGCCAGGCTGCCCCTCCTTGCCCCCACCTCCCTCTCCCTCTCCCCAGCCCCTTGTCCTGGGTGCTGGGATGCTGCTGAGCGCAGTCCCTTCGGATTTTCAACAGAAGGGGCAGGAGCAGGTCCCAGGGAGAAGCATCAAAGCTCCTCTGCACCATAAGGGATGTCCGTGGTGGGGGAACCCCTGGGAGGGGTCCCCAGGGGGGTGGTGCCCTGCCCTGCTCACCCCAGCTGCCCGAAGGTGATGTTCTCGTTGAAGCGCAGGCTGTCGTCGCGCTCCTCCTGCGTCATGTGGCACCACTTCTCCCTGCAAGCAACGAGCCAGTCTGGCACCTCTCTGTCACCACTGTCACCTCAGGACCCCCTGTCTGCTTCCTCCCACCCTGGGCCACGTTGCTGGAGGACAGGAAGGCACTGAGAGCCCCTTGGAGGATAGGAAGGCACCGAGAGCCCCTGGGTGTGGTGCTGGGTGGGCTCACACCATGGATCCACCTGCAGAGCTCTGGCCCTGGAGCAAAGCAAGAGATGCCCCCAGGAAAAACCCTCATCCAACCTTGGCTTTGCCTGGAAAGGCCCTGATCAAGAGCTAAAAGTAGCATGGATCCCTCCAGCACAGAGCTCACCTTCAGTGCCACCGTGGGCATGGGGAGGAAGCAGGGCATGGCCACCCCAGCAGGGCTCTACTGAAGCCCCCCAGCCTGGGAGGGTGACAGGGGGACACCAGGCACCTGTCCCTCACCTGCAGCAAGGCTCCAACTCCCCGAATCCCCAGCAAGGTGCTCCCCAAACATACCTCCCCCTCCAACAGGGCGGCAGCTCCCACACCCCTCCCCACGGGCCAAAATCCCAGCGGCGCCCTGAGGCTGCCCCGGCTCCACTCCGGCTCCCTGCAGCTGCAGCACGGCCTTAAGGGATGGAGGGGGTTGAAGCTCTGGGGGTTTGCAACCAGCTTTAGGCAGTGGCAGTGTCCCCACCCCGGGAATAAAGCCTGTGCCACAGGGATGTCACTTGGGGTGGTGGCAGCAGGGCTCAGTGCACGCATGCCAGGGAATCTCCAGCTCCACGGGGAAGCCAGCCCCTTCCCGAGAACCAGGTGAGGTTACAGCCAAGGATAAGAGGAGAAAAAGCAAGGAAAAAAAGGGATAGGCAGAAGAAAAGTGGATGAGAAGGAAGATGAGAATGCCAGAAGGACAGACACTTGTAGCTCGCCAGAATGCCAAGCAGGAGGAGGGGGCTGTGCTGGGGGGAAACTGGGATAGAGGGGGGTCTCACCCGAAATTCAGTGAGGCTGGCTCAGCCCCAGAGTGGCTGGAACTGGGAGAGGATAGGTGCTCAGCCAGGCTGACCCTACAAAGGGAGCCAGACCCCACCAAATCCCCCCAACCCACGTGCAAAGCTGCTGAGCTGAGCCTGCAGCCACCAGCTCATTGTTGGCAGGGCTCTGGAAATGGACACAATATGTTTCAGGGGATTATTTTTTTTAAAGAAAAGAAGGTGTAATTTCTCTCAGATAAAGCTTAGGACAGCAAATAAAACCCGCAGCCAAATGGAGAGGCTGAAAGGAGAGGGGAAGAATTGAATAAAAGGACTTTGAAATCTGGAAGCAAAACTTCACCCCAGACCCCACTGGCTCATTAACAGAAGAAGCATGTTTGTAGCTCTTTTTTTTCCTGCCTTTTTATGTTTTGGAGGGAGGAAGAAGGGGGAAAAACATTAT
Organism: Sitta europaea; assembly: GCA_013400255.1. Classification (NCBI taxonomy): domain Eukaryota; kingdom Metazoa; phylum Chordata; class Aves; order Passeriformes; family Sittidae; genus Sitta; species Sitta europaea. The sequence goes on along the minus strand of VXBS01006715.1, from coordinate 91,854 downwards.
CAAAGTGCCCCAAAAAGAATTTGGCCATGTTTCTGGCTTATTACTGGAGAGTAACACGCCTGGGAAGGGAGAAAACCCACATGTGGTTGCACTCAAAGCTTTTGATCTTCACACACAGGGCAGGCACAGGGCTGTGGGGTTGTATTTTGGGGTATCCAGGGAAGCCTTGCTGTGCCTGAAGTGCTGAGAACTCTCCATCAACTCTTTCCTCTTCCATCAACAGCAGCATTCCACCCCACACAGCAAACTCCAGCAGTGATATTTATTTACACCATCCCTTAGCCAGGGCAGAAAATTCACTGCCAGGCTTCCAAAAATCCTCCTCCTCTTGCTAATGCCCTCACCTGGAGGGATTTTCCCCCAGACCCCACACTCCAAGAGAGCAGTGATGGTTCCCCTGCCCCAATGCCAGCTCGTGGCCCCAAGGACACACTCCCAATTGTGACATGCAGCCCCCCCTTTGCAAGTTTAATTTTGTTAAGGGATGGCAGCAGAAAAGTGCATTAAAAACGGGAAAGGACCAGCTTTTCCAGCTGGCAAAGGATCCCCAGCACCTTTAAGTGGCAGCAGAAGCCAGGAGCAAGCAGGAAGGACAGGAGAGGGGGATGCTTTCTTCACAAAGAGACTCAGTTCATGTCCAAAACCTGCCCAGAGGGATGTTCCCGGCAAAATATCACAGCTTGAAACCATTCAGGCTCCTTTTTAAAAACCACATGAAAGAGGAGCCAATGTAACCCCCTCTGGCCCTCTGGGAGGGTGATGCTCATGCTCAAACCTCCAGCAGCTGCTCCTCCTCCGTAGAGAAAAGGCCTTGAAAAGCCCCCCAGAACACATCCCCCCACCCCTCCCCAGGGCAGGATCTGGAGCTGAAGTGAGCATCAGCCTGTGGACACGCTCAGGAAGGACAGGGACAGACACACCTCTTCTCCTCTTCCTCCCCAGTGTTCCCTCTGGAGCGGCGGCAGAAACGGGGCCGGCCAAAGTGGCGCGTGAAAAGGTCATGCAAGACAGAGGGATGGAGGGGAACGGAGAGAAGAAGAGACGGGAGAAGGTTGTTAGAGGCAGAGAGAGAGGAAAGAGAGAGAAAAAGAGGAGTTTAGTTCTGATTCCTTCCCCCCCTCCCCTGCCCTCCCCACGCAGAGGAGGAGAAACCTCCCCAGGTGCCGCTGCAACCCCGGGAGGGCAAAGCCCGACCACCCCACAGGTGTCACCCCATCGCTGAGATGGCCTCAACCCCATCCCCACAGACCCTCAGGACATCTGCCGTGGCCAAGGACCGACCTGGAACTCCAAACCCAGCCCCACCAACCGCGTCCTCCCAGCGGGGGTTTCAATGCTCAGCCCAGCACGCAGCAGCCCAGCTCGCTGTGAGGATCCTGCACCCCCTCCAGAGGACTCGGGGGGTCACCACCACCTCCCAACCCCCCCGAGCCGCCCAGGATACCCCAGGCTGTAGTTCCCAAAGCTCCTTTGTTAGCCAGGCTTGTTCCTGCAGCCGAGGCAGACTCAGCCATCAGATTAATTGGGAAAGGCACTCGGAGCGGGGAGCAGCTGCCGGTGGCGTCTGTCCTTGTGAGGCATTTGCTGCTGCTAATTTGGGGCTTAATCAAAGCAAACGCAGTTATGGTTACATTGCTCCTCCACCGGCTCTTCCCGTACTTGCTTGGGAGAAAAAAAGGGAAGCGATAAAGGGGGAAAACAGGGATTGATCCGTGAGCATCCCAGGGTGCGAGCCAGGGCTGCTGCGGCTTGGCTGGGGGCTCGGGGAGGACACAGAGGGGCTGGCTGCTCCAAAGGGCTTCCAGAGCTCGGGAAAGGGGCGGCTGGAATGCTCCGAGCCCGGCGATTCCACCCCGAGGGCTCAGAGCCCCGGCCAGCGGGAGGGGCCGGCCGGGAGAGGCTGGAGCCCCCCAACAGCTGCGGGTGGAGCGAGAGATGGGCACAAACCTGGCTGAGCCTCACCCACTTCTGCAGCCCCCGACACGAGCAGCCCCTTCCCTGGCAGGTTCATCGCAATTTTGGGGGCTGGCGGTGCCACCATCCCCAGCTTCTGTCCTTGCTGGCTGCAAGGGACAGCCGGGACATCCCCTGCATCCCCCCAGACCTGCTGGCAAACTCAGCACCAGCAGCCTGAGCCCTGCCTGGGGTTTCTGGGCACGTCTCTAGGGTTTGGCTCCTCCAAAAAACTCTGCACCACAAGCAAGGAAAAATCCCTCCTGCTCCCAAACCACTCCCAGGCTGCAGATGTCGCCAGCCCACTGCCCAGTGCTCCCAGCAGGATTCCAGTCGGGGATGGAAGGCAGAGTTTCCCCAGGGCTGGACAAGGAGGAGCACCCTGGGGGGCTGGAGGGGACAGGGGGTCCTACCTGGTGGTGGGGGACCTCTTCCTGCGCTCGCAGTGCACGGCGTCGAAGAAGGCGGCGTTCCAGAAGCGCAGGTTGTGCCTGCGGGCAGGGAGGGGGCAGTTGGGAATGGCCAGATTGGGATTTTAGAATTAGGGACCACAGAATGCACAGAGAAGCTGTGGCTGCCCCGTCCCTGGAAGAGTCCAAGGTTGGATGGGCTGGGAGAAACCTGGGGCAGTGGGAGGTGTCCCTGCCCAGGGCAGGGGTGGAATGGGAGGAGCTTTAAGGTCCCTTCCAACCCAAACCATTCCAGGATTCTCGCCCAGCCTGTCCCTCCATCCTCCCAAGGGCCAGGATGGGCCAAACAAACCTTTTGTTTGTCCAGATTTCTGTAGCAGCCCTTTGGTGGCTGCAGTCACACTCCTGTTAGCACAAGGGACATTCCAAACCAAGGCCAGCTCTGTCAGGGGCACTTGTGACCCTCTGGGGACAGGTGGCCAGAAATCAAACCCCTCCCCAGGCAGGGGCCAGCTCTCCCTGGGCCTTTACCAGATGGGCTGCTGCTTGAGGTGCATGTACAGGTAGATCTTCTCCCCTTTCTTCTCCTCCTCCTCTGGGCTCTGCAGGGACACTGTGGGGACACACAGACACACACCAGAGCTGGGGGATTCTCACCTTTCCCCACCACGGGCAGATTTTGTGCCCCCTCCCAGTTTGGGGGCTGAGCAGGTGGGATGGTTTGCAAACCAAACACATCCTCTACACATCCACAGCAACGGGAAGAGGAGCTCTGAGTGCCCCTGGAGGGCAGGGATCAGCCCTGATGAGGGCAGGGATGTCCCAGGGGGATCCTGGAGACTGGACCACTGGTTTGGGAGCACACACAGGTCCTGGGGGAGACACCACCAAAGCCCAGAGGCAGTGCCCAAACCTCTGCAGCCTGTGACAGTGAGTACAAGATGCTCACAGGAGGAGAGTTGTGATTGGAATTCCAAACCCAGCCCCAAGGAATTGCAGCATTTCCAACCCCCTCTCCTTCCCCAGGGATGCCTTGGGCACCCCTGTTTCACCAGCACTGGCTGCACTCACCTGTCTTCTTCAGCTTCTCCTTGGGTTTGTCCTCACCTTCACTGTGGCACAAGAAATCAATGTCAGCCCCAAAAATCCTGTCCCCCCCAACAGCCCATGGTCCCCCTGGCAAAGGGAGTCTCATTTGAAAGACCCCCTGATCCCATGGCACCATCCCCAGGGGCAGAAAGGTGACAAGGGGACAGTGACCTCCCTCCCCTCGGGCCCAGTGCGGAGATGATGGGGAAGACCCCGAGCTTGGGACCACGTAACTCCATGGCTGTCTCAGTTTTGAGACAAATTAGGAGCAATTAGGACAATGGCCAAGAGAAACAGCACTCCCAGAGCATGAGGTGACAGTGGCTGAAGGGTGGGACAAGGCTAGAGACCACTTCTCCTGGCCCTGTGGTGGCCCTGGGGGCTGTGGGCACCAGCCCAGCCCCTGCTGCCCACCCGGGGGAGTGGTACCCACTCGCTCCTTTTGGTGCCAGGACCCTTCAGTTTGGTCTCCAGGCCCCCAAAGAAGCCCTTGACGTTCTCAGTCTTGGCAGAGGTGTTTTTCAGCAGCCTCTCTGCGATGTCCTTCTTCTCAGCCAGCCAGGTGTTTGCTGACTTCAGGTACGAGTCGATGCTGCCCGTGGGCTTCTCCTTGGCCTCCAAGGGCAGGGCATGAGGTTTCCCTGGAGAAAATGTGCCAGGGGCTCAGTGGACCCACGGCCCTGAGTGCTGCCAGCTCCTGGGGACCTGCACCCAGCTCCACCAGGAGATGGAAACCAAGATCCCCATCCCACTTCCTGTAGGTTTTTATTTTTATCTTCCCCACTCCCATTTGGGGTAGAAAATCCAGCCCCCCGTGGAGGAGCAGACACCAAACAACAAACCAAGGTGCTTCTGGGCTGGGGTGCTCACATCCCACCCCAGGGGCTGGGATCATCTGGGGGGTGTCCCATACAAATATTCCTGGCTGGAAGTGAGGACAAAGCAGCACCGCCACCCCAGTGAGGAGTTCTGCCAGGTTTGCACAGGCTCTGGGCTCTTCTCCACATTGGAGCACCCCTCCAACACCTTTCCCACGCAGAGGACACGTTTCAAACCAGCCCCCAGCAGCAGCAGAGCCTCAGAGGGGTGCAGGTTCCCTTACCTATGTAGTAATAGGTGAAACACATGGTCATGAGGTTCTTGGCAGGGCTGAAATCATCCATCTGGTGACACCTGGCACGGGGAGCACTCCGTGAGGACACCCCGTGGTGGGAGGTGCTCTGCCCTCAGGGCCTTTTGGGGTCACCACAAAGGCCCAGAGTGCCCCCAGGACTTACTCAAAGAGCACGAGGGCGAAGGACTGCATCAGGCGGTAGAAGGTCTGCTCCGAGACACACTTGGAGTTGCAGCGCTGCAGGGACAGAGGGCGCAGCACGGGGCTGCCTTAGGCTTTAGCTTTTGTGTTTTTCACATTCTGGGCTGGTTTGGGGGGGCAGTTTTAGGTTTCATATTCAGTGCTACTGAGCTCTCTTCACAGAGCAGGGAGGCAAAACGATTCCTTCTCTAGCTTGGGACCAAGGATAAAAACAATGGTGAAGTGAAAGGAAAAAATGAGGAGGGTGAAGCTTCATAACCTGAAGCTGTAATTGGGCAGTTAACTCCAATATGCTCATGGACCAGAACTTTTCAAAGTGTGCTCCATTTTGTGCACATTTTGGGTTCATCTTGGCTGTGGCCCAGCTGGACTCCTGTGCTGCCCAGGTGTGCCCAGTGAGGCCTTTTAATAAATCCCTGGTTTATCCTTCTGCTCTGTGCCAGCTCAGCCTCCAGAAGGCATCAACAGGAGCAGGAACAGCCTCAGCCCCCCAGGACCACCCTCCATGGGCAGGGGGGAAAAGAGCACTCATGGCTGGCTCTCCCCCTCAGAGGCAGCGTTGTGCCTGTCTCTGTGGGGTTTTTTTAGGGAATAGGATGTGTCTGAGTGCTGGTGGGATTTAATTTTAAATAAAACAAGTCAATTCTCTCCCACGTCACACCAAGGCTGTATTTAACTGCTCAAAGTGCATTTATTTGCTTCTGTATCTCCCTCTGCTGTGGTTCCTCACTTTCCTTCAATTCCTGCCTTCCAAAAATACTTCTTTGGGATATAAATAAGTCCCCCTGGCCTGAGGCTGTTCCAAAGCCCACGCAGGATCCCACCACTGCCCTTACCTGGGCGCTCACATATCTCGCAAACCACTCCCTGCCCTTCCCGTTCTCGCTGCTGCAGAGCTCCCCAAACCTGGCCTTCTCCTCTTGGTCCAAATCCTCTCTGAAACAGGGAAAAAATAAAAAAAAACCATCATTAAACCCCAACATCCCTCTTGGCACCACCATGCTAGTGCTGGAGGAAGGCAGAGGAAGGGGAGGAGAGGAGAATCCATCTCGCCTTGTGCTGCTCTTTTCTTCCTCCCTGGCAGGAGGGAAAGCAAAGGCACAGGGAAAAGGGAAAAGCCAGAGGACAGCATGAGCAGAAACTGAGCTCCAGAGACAGGCACGGAGCCCCAGAGCAAAAACAAACCCTGTTGCTGCTCCTCACACTCCATTTGCTCCATCCAGCCTGACACAGAGCCACAGAGTCCCAGGGACCACAGTGCCAGGAGCTGCAGGGCTGGGGGCACAGCCCAGGGCTGCCTCAGGGACCCTGGGCACGTGTGAGCCACTGGGATTTCTGTGAGCATCAGTGGGGAGAGGAGATGGGGACAGCGAGCCCCTGGCGTGGGAATGGGGAGAGAGAAGAAGGGAGGGAAGCTGGGGGTGGGATGTGGCCAGGAGAGGGTGCAAGGCAAAAGCCACATGCCCTTGTAGTCTGGTTTCAAGCCTGATGTTTTGGTTTTCTGGTGTTCTTTCCCAGGGAAATGTGATAAACACGGTGGAATGCTTTTGTAATGATGATATCTGTGTTATTCATTCCTTCTGACAGGAGGGATTTCTTCTTGATTTGGTTTGACCAATGTGAGTGAAGAAGTTCACCTTTGTTTCACCAATTGTTGCTGTGGTGAATAACACACGACATGAGCTCCTCATGGAATTCCTCCAAAGTTCTTGGAGAAATTTATCTGACTCTGTTTATTCAAGGGATTGTTCCCTTTTTATACATTTTTCCACAGATCACTGTGATTGGCGAACGAGACAACCCCTCGAGCCACACTGCTCAAACCAGAGGGACAGCAAAGAAAATCCCTCCCACAGCAAGAATTCCAACCATGAATATCGTTACAAAAACAATCCTGATGTTTTGTTCTTTTTCCTAGGAAAATAATTTCAGCAACCCAAAACATCAGGAAAACAGAGCTTTAGAAACTCAAAAACTCCAGGCTTGAAAATCCCAGACTACAACCAATCACACTGGTCTGTGTAAAATTAATAAGAGACAACCATCCCTAATAAAAAGAGTCGTTTTTAGCCTTCTGCCCACAGAATCTGCGTGGTGTGTCATCTGCCACAGCAGCATCACCCCCTCAGCGCCGTGGAGAAGGACACGAAGAGCTGCTCCCGTGGTGGGAAAGCAGCCAGCTCCTCTGGGCTGTCCCTGCTCACTCACCCCCCGGTGAAGATCTTCTCCACGTAATTCCGCATGAATTCCCGGCGCTCGGCAGCCGCCTCGTCCCGCGCCGACTCCGTGCTCTGGCTGGAGGAGAAGGACTCGTTGGAGGAGGAGCGCCGGGGGCCACCCCAGTGCTGGGGGGAGTCGCCCGTGTCGTTCTCGCTGTCTGCGGACTCGGTGGCATCGCTCTCCTCGGCGGCCGCGTCCCCTGCCTGCCCCGGGGGGCTGCTGTCAGCGGGAGCAGCGGGCTCGCAGGGGTCGCAGGCGGGTGGCTCCGTGTCAAAGTCGATGAGGTTCCCCACGGGCACGTCCAGAGGGGCCTCCATGGCTCTGCTGGGGGATGTGGCAGCGCTGGGGACACTCGCTCCTCGTCCTTTTGCCCCTCACTGGGGCGATGAGGCCATGGCTGGCAGGATGGTGGTTAAGGTGGGCAGGACCTCCTGGAGGGGTGCAGGTCACCACAGGACATCTGAAAGACACCAGGAGGGTCAAAGTGAGGGCAGGACCCCAGGGAGCCACCTTGGGTGAGGCCACCACCCACGATGTCCCCAGGATGTCTGTCAGCAGTGGAGGGGCAGGCAGAGCTGGCTCCTCTCCACCAGCCACGTGAATCAGCAATCCCATGGAATGCTCACGTGCTTGAGAGAGGGTTTTCCATCCTTTAGCCCAGAAAAGGGACAACCCGAGCCTCAGCTCCATATGTCACATTTGGGATGTGACATCTCGTAGCCTGACGGGCAAAACTGGGCTGGCAGGAGCCCAGCAGCTGGCAGGACATTGGTGAATCTCCAGGGCAGCCCTGACATCCTGCTGTGCCTGCCCTCTCTGTGCTCACGGGTCTGTCTGACCCCCTTTGGGATCACCCTGGACCTTAACAGACATCGACTTAGCTGGGAATGGGATGCTGGACACGACAGAAACTGGAATGGGATGAGGATGCAGAGCTCTGGACTGCAGCTAAGGGGGTTTGGCACCCCGCATTGCAAAGGTCCTGCAAAGGAGGTACAGAGACCACAGGGATGGGGATGGACTGGGATGCTCCAGCACGTGCCCATCCTGGACAGCACTGCAGCAAGAGGCAAAGACAGGGTCACCCTGAAGCTGCCCCTGAGTCAGAGAGTCACTGGTGTCCCCAGTGAGGGTGTGTCTGCCCCAGGAGGTGACAAATTATGGTGTCTGAAACCCCACACACACTGCAGCATCCAGGCACAGGGTGGGACAGGAGCAGGGACAGGGGTGACAGGTAACAGTGACAAACCCAGGGCAGCACGACAGCAACACTGACACAGCCCCCCTGCCTTCCAGGGAACTGCTCCCAGCACACAGGCAGCCACCCCCAGAGCACAAATCCCCCAAAGCACTGATGTCCAGCTCATCAGACACACAGGAGCTCAAGCTGAAAGCAAATCTGACATGTTTCACCAAGCACAGCACAGTGGGAAAACAACCCCTGGGCTGCAGAAGGAGCTGCTCTTCCAGCATCCTCCTCCTCCTTCACTGACCCTTTGGGGAACCAGACAGGGAGAGAGACACAATTCCCTGAGTGGCTGGGAAGAACCCCTGTGCCCCAGAGACTGCAGGGACAGAAAGAGAAGTCACCTTGGGTGGCAGAACTCATGCAGCCACCTCTGCTGTGCCAGATCCATCCATCCATCCATCCCTCTGCCCCCAGCCCTTCCCACTCCCCCAGCAGCTGCAAAGCCCCTTTTGGCACTGATGGAGAGAAGGTTCCAGGGAGAACTCAGAGCCCCTTCCAGGGCCTAAAGGGGCTCCAGGAGAGCTGGAGAGGGGCTCTGGATAAAAGCATGGAGTGACAAGACACAAGAATGGCTTCTCACTGCCAGAGGACGGGGTCAGGTGGGGTATTGGGCAGGATTTGGTGATGGTGGGGAGGCCCTGGGACAGGGAGCCCCATGACCCTCTGGGAGAGAGCACTTGGAGCTCAGCCCAGGAGCTCCAGCATCCTGCTCACAGAGGGATGGAAAAGATTTAATCCCCCACTGACCAGCTCATGGAAAAGCCTTGCCCTTGAGTGAAGGCCACCAAAGCTGTTCCAAGGTGCTGGCAGCTGCTGGGGGTGTCCAGGCTTCCCAAGCATCTCCAAAGGGGTTGGGTTCTCAGCACAGAGTCCAAAAGAGCTTCAAAACAAAAACCAGCTCCAAAAGAAGCCCTGTCCCCACTCTACCACCTCCTCATTGTTCCAGCAGAACAAATCCAGGGAAGGAATAGCAGCCAAAATATCCAACGAGAGCCTCAGGTCCCACAGTTGGCACTGTCCACTCCCACCTGCACACCCCACCACTGCCCAGGGGGGTCCCATTCCTGGCTGGGTCAAGTTTGAGAGTAAATGAGGGTTCTGGAATAAAAAGGGACTTTTTGGGAGCCTTGATACAACATCATGAGCTTCAGCATCATCCTGAAATTCAGCTGCTCCTGGGCTGACTTTAACCACGGAGCTCAACCAGGCAGGAGGAGACACCAGCCCAGGATTATCACCCATGAATGTGCTGAAGCCACACATTCACAGGTGCCCTGAAACTGTGGAAAATGCCTGTTTTGACTAAAAAAACCCACTGGGGCAGAAGTGAATGATTCACCTACAGCTGCATACGTGTGCAAGCAGCTTTTATCCATGACCTGCCCTTGAATCCAGCATTCCTGGCTGGGTCTCCCAGCATCCCTAAGCCCTACACTGAGTTTTCCCTTGGGGCTTTTTCCAGGTGCCTGGGTGCTGAGGTCAGGTTTGCAGCCATTCCCACCTGGGAAGTGGGATCCAATCCCAGTTTGCCGCTAAGGAAATCCCAGTGGGGAGCAGGATTTGGTGTCCCAGCTCTCCTCTCTCTCCAACCACAGCATCCCAAAGCACTGCTCCCAGCCTGTCCCCAGAGCTGGATGACAAACTGAGATAATCCCTGCTATCAGCTCATGTGGGTGACATCCCACACGGTGACAGCTCTCAGCCCACGCTCACTGCAGCCTGGAGCTGTCAGGGATGACTAAAAACCGTAATTAAAGCAAAGAAACCTCTGGCTGCCTCCTCGTGGCCTCATCCCCACAGTCTGGCACCCAGACACGGTGAGCAGGAGCCCTGGGAACCTTCAGCTCTGGGAAAGGGGAAAAGCCACAACTGATGTTCTTGCAGGACTCATCTTGGCAGCCCAGAGGGGACAACTCTGCTGCTTTGGACACAGCCAGGAGCTCTGCAGAGAGCTCTGGCACTGCATCCCTGCCAAGGGCTGCGGGTGCCAAGGGCTGCCTGCATCCCTCTGCTGTGTGGGGGCGAGGGATGCTCACGTGGGCAGCACCTGGCCCTGGCCAGGGCAGGGTTTCTGCCCTGTGCTGCAGCACAGGAGATCTCAACACAGCCCACGGCCCTCTGCCAGCTGTGCCAGGGGAAAAGGGGTCAGGGCGTTGCTGCCTTCCAGCAGCCCACGTGTTTGTGCCCTGCAGAGGGCATGCAGATATCCCAAATATTAAATAAAGTAATGTGGGGCCCTATTAAAGGGGGATTCACCAGCCCAAACCAGCCTAAGTCCCTGCACAAGCAGATATCCCAAATATTAATTAAAATAAGGTGAGGTTCCCATCAATGAGTTCTGCAGCCCCAAACATTCTAACTACCTGCACATGAAGATATCCCAAATATTAACAAGAATAAGGTGGGTTTCCCATCAAAGGGGGATTCTCCAGCCCCAAAACTCCTAGTCCAAGCCCCTCTGCACCCTGGCATCTGGAATATTAACCAAAACCAGGATCCCCGTCAAAGGGGGATTCTCCAGCCCTGCTGACCAGGACAGGCTTTGTGAAAAAAAAAAAGGTGATTTCAGCACATCCCACATGTCTCCCAGGGAACAAGGGGTCGGGGCGCTCTCCCAGCCCGTGTGCTGGTGCCCTGCTGCGGGGCAGCCCCAGCGCAGGGGGACCCGCCCAGGATTTCACGGCAGCTGCGGGATGGCGCGGTGCCACCGCCCAGCGCTGGCACTCCTCCACGCTGCGGGCCTCCCTGGAGATGCCACCTCCCTGTCCCACGCAGCCCTGGCCCGGCGGTGACACGGGAATGTCACCTGCTCCCGGTGCCACCCCGCGGGGCTGTCCCGCGTTCGTGCCGCTGGCTCGGGGCCAGCCAACCCTGCCAGGGCACCCTGGGCACGGCTGAGTGCCTGCCAAGGAAAACTCCCTGTGCCCGGAGGGAACAGCGTGTTTCCATCCCGGGAACTGGGAACTGGTCAGTCCTGTTCCCTCCCGTGCCTCCCCTGGCAGCAGGGTCACCGCTCCGGGGTGCCCCAAACGCACCCTAAATCCAGAGGTACCGCGCTTATCCCACCCCGCCGAGTTTAAACACACGAACCTCCTTCTTTAAACACACGAACCTCCTTTGGAGAGAGCCCAAACCCCTCCTCGCTGGGTCCCCTCTCCGCTCTGCTCCCGGCTTTAGCAGGGACGCTCCAGCTGCAGCACTGCCCACAGCTCGGCAACTTCGGGAAATAATTCCCTGGGTGTCAGGGGGAGTACCTGAGAGCGGGGCTCAGCCGGGCCGGCACAGGTGGGGCACAGACGGCGCACACCAGAGGCCGCTCCCAGCCCGTCCCGAGCGGGCACCGGCATCCCGATCCCTGCCCAGGGAGGATTTTTGGCACGGGATGTGTGCAGGTCTAGAGGATCTTTTCCCCAGCATCAGCTCCTCTCCCAGCCCCAGCGCTGGGGCGCTGACCCCTTCCAGGCGGATCCTCCCCCTTCCCAAGCCCGGCTTTAGCTCACACGGGGCACTGGCACAACCATCACTCAGCCCTGCGAGCGGAGCCATTTCCAGGGCATCTGAAAGCCCGGCGAGCTCCCAGCTTGCCCTGCTTCCCAGAGAGCCTTTTCCTTTCCCCGCGCTGCCATCAGACACCAGATGGCAGCTCCCCATTCGCCCGCGCTCGCGAGGAGAATTAAATGCCTCTTGAACCGACCTGAGCTGCGTAAGCCGGGCTTTTGTGGCGAGCAGCGGTTTCTCCTTTCACACTTCCCGGCGGCACAGCTCCCGCACACCCCCCTCCCCACGGCCACAGCCCCAGGGAGCCCCGGAACGGGGCGGTTTATTCTGCAATTCCCATTTTCACCCGGCGAAAATCCCTCGCGGGTAGCCATGCCGGGCTGTATTTTGGCAATGAGCCCCCCAAAAAGCACACGCGGGGGAGGGTCCCTGCCCCGACCACCCCCACCTCCACCCCCAGTCCCACGGGAAATTCTGCTCCCAGCCGCTGCGGAGGGGTTCGGGATGCAGGAGGCGCGGATCTGATGGAGCCTGGGAGGGATGGATGCACCCCGGGGAGGGATGAACGCACCCCGGGGAGGGATGGACGCATCTTCCCGGGTGTGCTGAGCTCCAACACAGCTGGAAAAACCCCGGCGTGTCACCTGCCGGCGGGAGATGGGGGCAGAGGACGCATTCCCCCCCAGCCAAGCCCAGGCCTGTCCCCATGCGGGGTCACCGCGCCATCGCCATCCTCCCTCGGCTTTTACCTGCAGCACCTCGGCTCGCCACCGGCTCAGCAGCATCCGGCCCGGGGGTGGCCGGCGGGGCCGGCACGCCGGGGAACGGGCGATGGAGGCGACGCTGCGCTGCCTCCGTCCCTCCCTCCCTCCTTCCCTCCCTCCCTGCGGAGCCCACGCACGGCTGCGCGCACAGCGCCGGGAAAGGACCGGGATAAAACTCCCGGAGCCGCCGCACAGGGCTCCGAGAGAGCCGGGCCGACACTTTTCCTGTGACACAGCGCTTTGCCTGCGGAGAGGTTGTCATCGCCGCCCCACCAAAAGCATCCCCAGTGCGCCCCGGCACGGGGAGGGTTAAGGAAAATTGGGTAGGATCCCCGTTAAAAGGGAGTTTCTCCAGCCTGAGTATCCGAGATGTCAACCGAAGTGATGCGGGGTCCTCATAGAAAGGGGGAGTAAATTGTCCTAAGTCGCTGCATTTGCAGATTTTCGAAGTATCAAGCAAAAAATAAAATGTGGTGCCCGTCAAAGGGGGATTCTCCAGCCCAAAACTGTCTAAGTCTCAGCACACGCAGATATCCCAAATATTAACCAGAATGAGGTGAGGTCCCACCCCATCAAAGGGGGGTTCCAGTCTAAAGCAGCCCAGCCAAGCCCCTCTGCACTCTGATGTCTGAAATATTAAGCAAAATAAGGCAGGATGCACATCAAAGAGGAATTCTCCAGCCCAAACCAGCCTAAGCCCCAGCACATGCAGATATCCCAAATATTAACTAAAATAAAGTAAGGTTCCCACCAATGAGTTCTGCAGCCCCAAAAGAGCCTAACTACCTGCACATGCAGATATCCCAAATATTAACTAGAATAAGGTGGGTTTCCCATCAAAGGGGGATTCTCCAGCCCCAAAACTCCTAGTCCGAGCCCCTCTGCACCCTGACCTCTGGAATATTAAACAAAACCAGGCAGGATCCCCATCAAAGGGGGATTCTCCAGCCCTTTTCCTCACCTTTAGCTGGTTTTAGGCCTCCCCACCACTCAGCCCCCTGAGGATTGTGAATTATCTGCTCTGCTCCTCCCCAGGTGAGCCACTCCAGGAAAAAAGTGTCAGGTGAGAGCAGAGGGGGGGAAAGGCCAAGTGGGGAGGAGGAACTGGGTGGGAGCAGCAGCAGGACAAGGGGAAAGCTCGGGGGAATTGCTGCCCACTCAGAGGGCAGTGCTGGCATCTGGCTTCTCCCCTGACCCTTGGGAGAAAAACCTCAGGGGGTTCATGGAAAATGATGGGAAATGGGGCAAGGGATGGGAAATGGGGCAAGGGATGGGAGATGGGAGAGGAGATGGGAAATGGGGCAAGGCTGATCCCTGTGGGAGGGATGTCCCAGAGGAGGGTGTTTCATGCCTGGGGGTAATTTTGGGGTGCTCCCAACAACAGGGAGTCTCTGATAGGAAGAGAAGCAGAGGAGATTGGAGAGGAGCCCACCAAGCCCTCCAGCTCTGCCAAAAGGGCCCAGGCACTGCCAGCATTAACCCCTCCGGAGATGCCAACGAGCTGCAAATTGTGGGATCCCAGGGAAATCCTGCTGGGGTGGGAAAGGCAGCATCCCTGGCACAGCCTGGCCAAACCTGGGTGCTGCTGCTCAAAGGCACCCTTGGAAAAGAATCCAAGGCCTCACTTGTGTGGCTTCCAGTGCTCTGGAGCCAGGCAGGAGTGAGGGAGATGAGTGAGTCACTCCTGCCCCGGAGCATCCTCGTCAGGAGCCAATTAGTGTGAAAGTGCTCATTGTCCCCTCCGTCCCCACACGGAGGGAACAGCGCCTGTGACACAACACTCGAGCTCAGCAGAAACCCAGGAGCATCCCTAATTGACTGTGTGGCCAGGGTGATTATTGTAATTAAGCCAGACTTCAGGAATTGCAAGTGACAGGGAAAAGCCAGCCCCCAGCTCCCCAGTTTGGATGTGACACCGTGGGGAGGGGTTTGGTGCCTCCCCCTCACCAGTTCTCCACTGGGGTTTCACGTGGGTGCCCGGGCTTTGTTTGGTTGGTTTTTGCTGTTTATTCTGCTGTTGACCCCGGGTTTAGAGCACGGGAGGTGGAAATCCTGGGAGAACACACCTTCCCTGCACCTGGAGATGTCCCAGGCCAGGTTGCACAGGGCTTGGAGCAGCCTGGGAGAGTGGAAGGTGTTCCTGCCCATGGCAGGGGGTGGAATAAGATGAGCTTTAAGGTCCCTTTCCAACCCAAACCTAAAATTCTGTGGTTTTAGGAAGTTTTATGCCTCCTCCACCTCAGCTCACAGTCCTGCCTGGGAATTCTTCACCTTAACAAGGAAAGGAGAGGCCCCAGGCTGCTCACCAGGAGCTGGGAGAGCACCCATCCCACGGCTGCCATGGCTGGGAGCAGCCAAGGAGCAGAACCCAGGGTCAGGTGGGGTTGTTTCCCCTCCAGCACCCAGGGGAGACATCCAAGACTCCCCAAGTGGAAATCTCTCCATGGTGATGCCCCCAAAAACACCCTCCAGGCAGAGTGACCCCCCTGCCAGCTCCATCCCCAGCCCTGACCCATCTCCCACCACCCTCTTTGTCCCCTCCACACTGCCCTGCTCCCTCCTTGGCACACTCCAGGATGCCCACCACCCCCTGGCACGGGGCTGCAGCTGCAGTGCTGGCACAGGGAGAGCTGCTGGTGACGTGGATGTCCCTCCCCGTTGTGCAGACAAAGGCTCCGGGGGTGGCTGTGTCTGTCACACACCACCAGTGCCCTATTTTCCCTTCCCCATCCCAGCAGCAGCAGTGTCACAGCCATGCCAGCATCTGCCAGGGGTGGGGGCACCCACAGAGCAGGGATGTGCTGAGCACAGGGTGACATTGGGGACAGGGTGACACCCTCAGCAGGGACAGGGTGACACCCCCACCAACTCAGGGGAAGCAGATTTGGTGGAAGTTACTGCAGTATTGGGTAATTTTTTGCCTCACACCCCTGATCAGGCACAAGGGAGGAGCTGGCAGATCCAGGAAGGAGGTTTGGTGGCAGAAGGGTCCCAGAATGTCCTGAGTTGGAAATGGCCCCCAGGGATCACCCAGTCCCTGTGTGGCCCTGCCCTGACACCCCAACAATCCCACCCAGGGCATCCCTGGGAGTGTCCAAACTCTCCTGGAGCTCTGGGAACCTCAGGTCTGTGCCCATTCCCTGAGGAGCAGTGCCCAGCACCTTCTGGGGAACAACCTCCCCTGATCCCCACCCTAACCCTGCCCTGGGCCAGCTCTGTGTCATTCTCATGTCCCTGGTCACTACAGGGGTGTCACTGCTGCCATCCACGCCCTCTGTGCTGGAAGGAGTGACAGCACAGCAAGGCTGAAACGGGAGAAGAGCCCTGATAAAAACCCCAGAGCCCAGCCCTGTAACAGCACAGGGCCAGGCTGACCCCGTGCCCAAAGAGGGGCAGGGCTGGGCCACCAGAGCCAAAGCACCTGGAGAGGGACAGGGGCTACAGGAGCTCCAACCTCACCGAGCCACTTGCCCAAGGATGAATTAATTTGCATTAAAAAAAAAAACAAAAAACAACGGGAAACCACCCAAACCCCAAAAGATACTCACCCTCCACCATCCCAAGGGCTAAAGGATTGGGTTCAGCCCCCAAGACCAGGAAGATGCCGAGTTCCTGGGGCTGCTCTCTGCTCCAGAGCTCTCTCAGCCCAGGAGCTCCCCTGGGCCCTCAAACCCAACGCAACCGAGTGTTGCCACACCCCGGGTGGTTGTGACACAGCTGCTAAAAACCTAAATAAGCTGCTCTTCCAGACTGACCCTCTGCAAATCCCTCCTAATCCAATCTTGTTTATGGCATTAAGCTGGACCCTCCCCTGCTGAACGCCCCTGTTTGCTCAACAGTTGGGGAAATCCTTGTCTCTTCTCCTGGTTGAAGCTCTGGTGCAGAAGTCACCAGAGCTTCCTTCTCCTCATGTGTGGGGGTGTTTGGGGACAGGGCTCTGCCTGCTCTGCCAGCTCCACATCCCACTGGCACATCCCAGCACAGTCTGGGCATGGAAAGCCTCCCTCTGTGCCAGCGTGGCACAGCCAGGAGTTCCCCTTGGCTGGGAGTCCTGTGGTTTAAACAGAGTTTTCTCCACCTCATCCAAACACAAGGGAAGAGCTGGAGGAGATAAACCCAGCTCTGACCTCCAGCTTCCCCCATAAATCCCAGCTGGGATCCAGGTCGGGAAGCAAACCCCAAACCACGTTAGTTTGGTTTGTGATTCCTCCAGAAGATGCCAGAGCCACATTCCCCACCATGGCTTGGGGTTGGGAATGCTCTGCCCTCCCTGAGGCCATCCCACAGATGGATTCCACGTCAGGAGGACACAAACCTGTGAGTTTGTCACAGGCTGTCACAGCCACACGCCCCCGTGGTGCTGATTCCTTCAAGGAGGAAAAAAGCCCTGCCTGTGTGTCCCCAGGGTGCTCTTGGTGAGCAAACATCTGCCACCACACGTGTGTCAGAGCAGCTCAGCCAGGCAGCCAGGAGGATGAAAGTGTTGTAATTACCCTCAGTCTCCCTGGAATCTGCAAGAAATTCATGCCATGGGAAAGGAAACCTGTTTTATCTTCCCTAAAAGGGAAGCAAGCCTGTTTATAAAGGGAGACACAGGTGGCCAGGCTGGCACAGTGGAAACAGGGCTCCTTTCCCTCTGCTTCCCCTCCAATTGAGCCTGGATCTTGTTTGGATCCATCAAACTCAGGACAGGAACATCCATGGGGGTCTGTACTCACCAACACTGCCTGCTCGTCCACGTGGAGCTGGGGCAGAGCTCCAGAGGGATCCAATCCATGGCAAAGCCACCCTTGGAGCATGGAAAACCTCCCGTGGAGCCCCAGCAGCGGGGAGGAAGCTGGCTGGTTTTCCTCCCTCCCACCCATGCCAGGCAGTGGGAAGGGCAGGGAGCAGCTGGGAGGGCAAAGGTGACAGCTCCGTGCTCTGCTGTCACAGTGTCACAGGGCTGGGGTGGTGGCAGGGCAGCAGCAGGAGCCTGGGGATGGGGGGAGCCACCTTGGGATGGTGGGATCCATGTCAGGATGGGGGGATCCATGTCAGGATGGGGGGATCCATGTCAGGATGGGGGGATCCATGTCAGGATGGGGGGATCCATGTCAGGATGGGGGGATCCATGTCAGGATGGGGGGATCCATGTCAGGATGGGGGGATCCATGTCAGGATGGGGGGATCCACCTTGGGATGGTGGGATCCATGTCAGGACAGTGGGATCCATGCCAGGATGGTGGGATCCATGCCAGGACGGTGGGATCCATGCCAGGATGAGGGGATCCATGCCAGGATGGGGGGATCCACCTTGGGATGGTGGGATCCATGTCAGGTTAATGGGATCCATGCCAGGACGGTGGGATC
Organism: Sitta europaea; assembly: GCA_013400255.1. Taxonomy (NCBI): domain Eukaryota; kingdom Metazoa; phylum Chordata; class Aves; order Passeriformes; family Sittidae; genus Sitta; species Sitta europaea. Next base: position 74,004 of record VXBS01006715.1, on the reverse strand, counting down.
CACCTCAGCTCGGGCAGAACCATGGGATTCACAGGGAATGGCAGCCCAGCTCAGCCTCTGGGCACCCCGAGCTCCCCACCAGCCTCCCCCAGAGGTGCTGCTGGTGCCACCTCCAGCACAGCTCCCGTGTCCCAGGGCCCCTCTCCTGCTCCAGCTCAGCTGGTCACAAGCCAGGGATGAGCAGCACCTCCAACTGCACCATCCTGCCTGGGATCAGCACGGTCCTCACACGTGGGAGAGGAGCTGTGGGAGCCCTGCAGCCCCCAGAGCACCGGGACACAAGCACAGGACAGGGCAGAGGGGGCTCAGGTGGCCACGGCACCAAAGGGAAGGTCAAGAGGATAGAGGCCAGGAGTGTGGATATAAAGGCATGACAGTGGCAGAGGATCAATGCCCTTTTCCTGCTCTTATTCCCAAATCCTGACCAAGATTGGATCCCTGAGCATCCTGCTGAGGGGTCACCTCCTGCTCTCCCTCTCAATCTGCCATCCCAGAGGATTTGGCATCGACCATCCTGGCCAGCAGCAAGGGACAGGGACAGGGACAGGGAGGACAAAAGAACCCTGCACTTCCAGACAGGGAATCACTCCACCCCTGGAGAATCCCATCCCTAGCTGGTTTGCACCTTCCAAATTCATGAGCAAATAACCAAGAATAATAAGAGTTAAATTAAATTTACTCCAGGCATGGAAGGCAAATTCAGCTCCGGGTCCTGCAGCTCTCTGTGATGGGGTTTGCTCCTTCCAGGGGGATCAGATGGGATGGAATGGGATAGGGCAGGTTGGGATGGAATGGGATGAGCTGCCACTGCCAGTCACCCCTGAGTGACTGGTTTTTAACACACACCAAATCGACCCAAACCAAGCTCATTTTGAGCTGTGGGGTGGAACCAGACGCTCTTTGGGGTCCCTTCTACCCCAAACCATTCCATGATTTTCTGATTTTACCCTCCCAAGCCATTTCCCTGGCCCCTTGTGTGATGTTATTTCCCTTCCAGCTCCAGCAGTGGCTCCCGGCTCTCTGTCTGTGCAGAGCTCCGCCACACGCCGGGTAACAGCCCGACAAGGAATTTACACAAATCATCTTTGGAGGCACAATTGTCACTCCAGCCGTCTGTCAGAGCAGAGCCGGGCGGTGGAGGGACAACACGGGACGGATGTGTCACAGCAGTGCCACGGCGGGGCAGCAGCAGAGATGCCACACTTTGGTCACTGACCCTCAGGCTCGCCCTGCTCACCATCCAAAAAACCGCCAAAAACTTGCCAAACCACAGCAAATTTTCCAGCTTTGGCCATCCCACACCCCCCCTGCTGCCGGCCAGCACCCGGAATTCCCTCCCCGCAGGTGGGATCAGCACCCACCCACCCTCCAGCTGCTCCCAAAATTCCCTTTCCCTGCAGAGCAGGGCACAGCCCGGCGTGGCAGGGGCCCTGGTGCCAGCACTCACCGCTGCCCGAGCCGAGCTCCGGGTGACAAAGGGAAAGCCACACAAGGCCAGGCAGGGATGCGCCAGCTGCTTTTCCCTGTCCCCGGGTGCCGCCCGCCGATGGCAGCTCCGGGCGGCTCCGGCGGGACTGGAAAGACCTGTTGGTGCTCCTGCCGAGCCACGAGGGCACGGCGCTGGCCGGAGAGGTGTGGCGGGGCTGCTGTCACCGCCTCCCGGGCTGGCACCGACGCGTTGGTGCCGGCTGGATGCATCCCACATCCCAAAGAGCCACCCCAAAGCTGTGGGTGCCCGGGGAATGAGCCTATTTCATCTGTCCTTGAGTCAGGCTGGGCCTGGAGGCCCCTGGCCTGTGGCTGGGACCCCCACATGTCACTGGAGAGGAGTAAGCCCAGGAATACCCCATCCCAAAGCCAGGACTGCCGGGATGCTCCGAGGCAGCTGCTCCAGTCCCCATCTCCCCCTGCAGCACACAGCGCCTGCAAACAGCGCAGCCAGGGGGAGAAAACAGGGGGGGAAAGTGGGAAGAAGGCAGCTTTATTTCTTCCTGCCATTTAACGACCTTTGTTGTCCCCCGAGCAGCAGTTTGCCACTCAGAGCCGGCAGCGCGGCTGATCTTCCTCCAGGCTGGGAATGCTTTGGAGCCCCTCACCCTGCCCCAGAAACCCCAAAAAGGCTCCAAACCAGGAGGAAACGGGGATGCCGGGATGGGGGTGGCCCTTGCGCAGCTCCCTGTAATCCCTGCTGCATCCCGCAGCGCCGGGATTCTCCCCACAGCATTCCCAGGCTGCCGGGGGAGAACTTCCAGCACTGAGACTGTGCAGAAGATTCCAGGGACACAGCAGAGCATCCCAGGCAGCGGATGAGGCACTTACCAGGCACGGGGGACAGGCACTGACAACTCGCAGGAGGCAAAAGGAGGAATTAATGGTGCTGCAATTCCCACTGCCTCCATCGTTAGGGAAGGGAAACGCATCCGAGCAGCCTCACTCGAATGCACAACGTAATTTGTTTTGGATTTAATGTCATCCTGCTTCCTGGAGATGGGCTGGAGCTGGGAAAAGCCTCTGCTTGTCTCCACCGTGCCCCAGGGAAGGTGGAAGCAAAGGAGGGGATTTGTGGAGTTTTATGGAGGGAAAAGCTCGGCTGAGCCTGGGCAGGGCTGCAGGAGGCTGTGACCGCTGAAGTGAGACATCACCCCCTGCAGACGCCGGCTAAAAAACACCTAAAATCAGCTTCGGATGGATTATCAACCTTTTATCAAGGGTCTCAGCAAGGTTTTCTCCTGCCCACCAAACTCTGCCCGCTAAAAGCAGCAGCACCACGCTGTGCTCGGGGCAGGGCATCGCCTCACCCAAAACCAGGGCAGCACAGGGAGGGGGGAACCCCAGTTTTCTCTGGGATTTAAGCCTCTCTTAGAGCCCTGAGCTTTGCAGGTCAGGATTTCCCCCTGCCTGATGCGTTTCCTCCTCGGGGCCTCTTGTTTGTGCAGGCGGCTGCGAGCGTTTCCTCCTCCCGGAAAAGCTCCGGAGGGAGCAGCCCTGATGGGCACTCACATCCCCGACCTCCCCAGCCTCCAAAACGCCACAATTCGGGAATCAGGTCCCCTCAGCTCACCTCCCCAAAAAAAACAAACCCTGCAGAGCTCCCCTGCACCTCCTGCTTCTGGGCTTTTAATCCAAGAGCACGGCGGGACCCTGAGCCCTGCCAGCGTTGGGAATTCCAGTCAAATCTCCAGGTGCTGCTGCTGGAAGAGAGAAATAATCAAATACAGACCTGGGGGGGTCCCACGGCAGTAAAATCGCTGGGGTTTTTCCTGCAGGGCTGGAACAAGGAAGAGATAAACCACGTTTGCTCCAGAGCACAGGCAAACAACTGCTTATCACCACGTTGGCAGCCTCAAGGCAATTGCAGGGTGTCAGGAAAAGTATTATTCCTCTCCTCTCCCGGGAAAGGTTCTATTTTTGGCCCCTCTCGTCACAGGGAGCTGCTGTGGGCTGGGAGAGCAGCCAGCCCTGCAGAGCCCCTTCTCTCCCACTGCCAAACTCACCGGGGGAAGGACGGGATTTGGGGGAAACAGAGGAGGGTTTGGTTCAAGATGCAGGATTCACCCTGGCCTGGCTGGCAGAGAAAGCTGCAGAGAGAGCTCAGAGCCTCTGCCAGGGCCTGAAGGGGCTCCAGGAGAGCTGGAGAGGGACTGGGGACAAGGGATGGAGGGACAGCACACAGGGAATGGCTGCCACTGGCAGAGGGCAGGAATAGGTGGGATATTGGGAGGGAATTGCTCCCTGTGAGGGTAGGCAGACCCTGGCTGTGGCTGCTCCATCCCTGGAAGTGTCCCCTGGACAGGGCTTGGAGCACCCTGGGACAGTGGAAGGTGTCCCTGATAGGTCAGGGTTGGAACTTTAAAGTCTCTCCCAACCCCAACCATTCCACGGTTCTGTGAGAACCCACAGGGCAGAGCCAGACTTTGGGCTGGATTTTCCAGTTACATTTTAGGGGTCATTGGCCATTTTCAGGCTGGAAAATGATCAATCCTGTGTTCCTGGGGGGCGACAGAAGAAGCCACAGCTGTCCTGACCCCGTGCAGGTGACAGCCCTGTGTGGTGGTGAGAGGCCACCGGCTCCTTCTGCCAACACATTTGTGACACTCCCTGCACCACAATTCCCTCGGCCAAGGAGGGCAGATCCACCCATTTCTCCCTGGCTCCACTTCCCAGCCCTCACCAGCTCCCCTCGCCGAGCTCCACCACACCCTGCATTGCCCAAACCCAAACAGCCAACACATGGAAAAAAACCATTTCTGACGATTCCCCTCTGCCCAAGTGTGAGATCGGTAATTGAGGGTAAAATTCCATCCAGGGTCCTGAAAATAGCCCGATAAATGAGCTCAGCTCTTTGCCGGTTGACTCAGCTAATCCTTCAGCTGCCGCCAGACAGCTTTGATTGTATCTTCTCTCTCCTTGGGCTCCCTTTAATGCCAAGGCCGAGCCGTGGCAGCTGCAGCAGCTCGGTGCAATTCATAATCTGCCTTTATTCCTGGCTGCACCACTGAACAGAGGTCGGCTCCCGCTCCTGGCTTGATTTATGAATATGGATTTTGTTGGTTAAGCCATTAGGAGCGGTGATGGAGCAATCCCTCGTACATCCTGCACCGCGGAGCGCCTCATTTGCAGCCCGGCCCGCAGAACGCTCCCCCTGCAGCGCTCCTCAGGCGGCCAGCATCGTGTTAAGGCTTTGTCTGCAAGGCTGTAATTCCACCGCGCCTCCCTGAGCCCTCTCCAGAGGGAAACGACCCCGCCGCAGGCAGGGGAGGGCTGGGGGAAGGAGGGAACGCGTGCAGGGATGGGCGCAGGGATGGAGGAAAGATGGGCACAAAGGTTCAGGGATGGGCACAGGATTGGCACGGGGGCGAGTGCAGGGATGGATGGATGGGTGGATGGATGGATGGATGGATGGATGGATGGATGGATGGATCAGAGGATGAGTGCAGGGATGGGCACAGGGATAAATGAAGGGATGGACACAGGGATGGGCACAGGGATGGTTGTAAAGATGGGCACAAAGGTTCAGGGATGGGCACAAGGATTGGCACGGGGGCGAATGCAGGGATGGATGGATGGATGGATGCAGGGATGGAGGAATGGATGGAGGGAGGGACTCACCCGAGGACGAGTGCAGGGATGGGCACAGGGATAAATGAAGGGATGGACACAGGGATGGGCACAGGGATGGTTGCAAAGATGGACACAAAGATTCAGGGATGGGCACAAGGATTGGCACGGGGGCGAATGCAGGGATGGATGGATGGATGGATGGATGGGCGGGCACAGGGATGAGTGCAGCGATGGAGGAGCCGATATCCCGCCCCAAACGCTTCGAGGGAAGGGTTAAACCCGCTGCGAGGACCCGCTCCGGCTACTCGTGGTGCTGCCCCAGCGCCTCCATCCATCCCGGGGGCTGCTCCGGCTGGGATAACCGGCGTGGGGAGCGGCTGAGCCCGCTCTGCTCCCCCGGGCAGAGTGCCCAGCATCGAGCAGCGCTGCCCGGGAAGGCCGGACCGCTTGGGTCCCTGTCCCAAGGTCAGCACGTCCCAGCCCCGCTCGGCAGGGCTTTGTGCAGGCACGGAGGAAGAAACAGGCTGTGCCCGGAGGGCTCGCTGTGCAATTAGAGAAAACAAAGAGCGAGAAGGGAATTGTGCTCAGAGCGCGGCGGGGGCCGGGATACAGCTCCTGCTTCCTGGCTGCCAGCCGGGGTTTTTCCCATCGCTTGTTTTGGAGAGGAGGAGGTTTCCCCCCCAGCTGCCCCCGTGTCAGGCATCGCCCAGAACAGGGAAAATTTCGCACCTTCTCCCTAAAAAAAAAATAACACCGGCCGAGATGTGGGCATGGATGAAACAAGCACGTTGTCCACCGGGAATCCCAAGCCAAGCCAAGTTTCACAGCAAAAACGCCTGGAAAGGTGCATGAGTAATATCCGAGGCCTCTCTTTTCCAGAGCTGCAGAAAATTAAATTTCCCTGTTATTTGTCCAAGAACTCCTAAATGGAGGGGATCCATCCAGCTCATCACTCACCAGCATCTCCTCGTTTGTTTTTAATTAGCAGGAACTCGCGGGGGCCGAGCCAGGCAGGGAATGGCTGAGGGCTCAGGGGTGGTGGAAACCAGGATTGAGGGATGGGGGACACTCGAGGCTCCGTGGGAAGAGCCGGGATTGCAGCTCGGGAGGGTGTGGCATGTCCCAGGGCAGGAGTAATTTGGGTTCCCGGAGGTGAGGAGAGGGGTGACAAGGTGACAGAAAGCCCCAGGGAGAAACCACCCGTGGAGGAAAAGGCTTCCTAGACAGGTAAGGTTATGCAAGGAGAGAGGGAGGGGAGGGAATTTGGGGTTGTCCCCCAGGTGGGATGGTGGGAGTTGGTTCACTTGGGATCAGCTGGAGAGGGGTGGGAGGTGCGATAGGGGATTGGAGGGAAGCAGGGAAGGAGGGGCCGAGTCCCAGCGGTGCCAGCATGCCACACCTGGGGGATGCCCCGGGGGCCCCCGGTTTCAGCAGCTGGCCTGACCCGAGAGCCTCAGGGTGCAACATTCCACGTGTCCCTGCGGATCCTGACCCCACGAGTGTCCGTGTCCATGTGGATCCTGGTCCCATAAATGCCGGTCTCCATTTGATCCCACAAGTGTCTGCGTGGATCTCAGTCCCACAAGTGTTGGTGTCCACGGGAATCCCTGTCTGACACGTGGGCATATCCGTGTGGATCCCAGTCCCACTAGTGCCCACGTCCATGTGGATCCTGATCCCATGAGTGCACGTGTCTGCACTCATCCAGGTCCCATGAGTGTCCGTGTGGATCCTGATCCCACAGGTGCCCATGTCCATGTGGATCCCAGTCCCACGGGTGTCCATGTCAGTGTCTGTGTCCGTGCAAATCCCACAAGTGTCCGTGTAGATCCCAGTCCTGCGTGTGTCCCTGTCCATATCCCTCTCCGTGTCCCTATGGAACCCAATCCCATGAGTGTCCCTGTCCCTGTTTATGTCCGTGTACATCCCAATCCCACGAGTGTCCCTGTCCCTGTTCATGTCCCTGTCTGTATCCCTGTCCATGTCACTGTCCCTGTGGATCCCAGTCCCACGAGTGTCCCTATCACTGTCCCTGTCCCTATCCCTATCCCTATCCCTATCCATCCCAATCCCACGAGTGTCCCTGTCCCTGTCCATGTCCCTGTCCCAGGAGTGTCCCTATCCCTATCCCTATCCCTGTCCCTGTCCCTGTCCCTATCCCTATCCCTGTCCATCCCAACCCCACGAGTGTCCGTGTCCGGTCTCCAGGCGCCCCCTGGCGGACACGGCCCAGCCTCGCCCGGCGGCGGCTGCTCGGGGAGAATCCCACGGGATGGATCCCACGGGATGGATCCCACGGGATGGGACCCACGGGATGGATCCCACAGGATAGAACAGGGAACCCCACGGGATTGATCCCACGGGATGGATCCCACGGGATGGATCCCACGGGATGGGACCCACGGGATGGGACCCACGGGATGGATCCCACGGGATGGATCCCACGGGAAAGAACAGGGAATCCCACGGGATGGAACCCCCCGCGATGGAACCCCTAGGAGGGACCCCCCGGGATGGACCCCACGGGATGGGACCCACGGGATGGATCCCACGGGAAAGAACAGGGAATCCCACAGGATGGATCCCACGGGATGGAACCCCTAGGAGGGACCCCCCGGGATGGGACCCACGGGGTCTCTGAAGGGACGAGGTGACATCAAACCAGGATCCAGGAGCAGAGCCCACCACCCACAGAGGTTAAGGACGGCTGGGTCATGGCAGCGGGAAAGGAAAGGAGTGACAGCTTCCAGGAACTGCAGAAGGAGCTCAGGAGGCTTTAATTAGCCATTAATTAACCTTCTCTGCTGGGAGGAGGAGAAGGAAGTTCCTGCTGGGAACTGGGAGGAGTGGAACACGCACCAGTTTGCTCACCCCCCTGCAGGCGATCCCTGGGATGATGCAGAGAGGGGAGGGCAGAACCCAGCGTGGACAGCCCCACACTCCTCCTGTTCAGGTGCCTCCCAAAGTCCTGCAAGCCGGGTCAGAGCAAGGTGGGCAGAAATGCAGAGGGAGGGGCAGAGCCTGAAGCTGTCACAGCCCATCCTTACCCCAGGGAAAGGCTCCAGGGCTTGGGCTCATGCTGGGAAGTGATTTCAGGCTCTATTTGTGGCTTTAAGAATGGAGATCCACCTTCCCTCCTGTCTGAAAGCAAAAGCCTTGTGAGTTTTAGGAACAAGGCAGGCAGGAAGAGACAGGAATGCTGTGCAGGAATGCTGGTGCCTTTTTGGTGGAGCAGAGACATCCCTGAGAGCAGAGACCAAGACCCACTGCAGACAGTGTCCCCAAACCAGTGTGGGATGTGCCTGTCCTGTCAGAAAGGGAATAATTCCCCCCTGCACCTTCTGAGCCAGCAGCTCTGGGAACAACCCTGCTCCACAGCGAGCAGCCAGAACAGCTGTGACAGCCAGGGCTTGACCCCAGCAGATGGAAAAATCAGTTTATGCATCACCGAGCTGGGAGGAGGAACCCACCTCTGCCAGCTCTCAGGGAGCTCCTCCCTCCTTGGCCAGAGGCTCAGCCCTGCACGGATCCTTCACCTCCAGCTGCCTGCGAAGGAGAGGGAGGCTCCAACCCTTGGGAAGTGGCTGTGGCTGGGATTCAGCATTGCTGCCACTCGAGAAACCACTTTTGTGCTCCTCCAAGGCCAAACATGTGGCAGGAGTCACTGAACTTGTGTTTTACTCTTGCCTGTTGAGGAGTGAACGCTCAAATGGGCTTGCAGCACCACAAAATCACTGTGTGGGACAAGGGGAGGGCATTGGTGATATAAAAGTATATAAAAATATATAATAAAGGGGAAATGGAAGATGCCAGACATTCAGGGGATGGCACTGGGGAGCTGTAACAGAGCACTCCAGCCTGGCTCAACCACCAGCACTGAAGCAGAACCATTTCCAGATTAGGGGTTCATGCCTGAACTTGGGGAGTTCAGTGCTCCACAGTTTGGTCTCAAAAAGAATCAGCTACCAAGGAATTTACCAGCAGAATCGGGCTGCAAACCTTGAAGCACAACATTGCCTCCAGGAAAGGCAGGACAGGGAACACAGGGCTGGCACAGGAGCTGCAGCAGGAGGAGGAGAAGCTCCTTGGTGCCACAAGTTCTCCCTTTTCCCCAGAATCACTTGGAAAAGCAGTGGGTGTGAATTTGAGGTGTAGGAAACACAGACAGCTCTCAGTGTGATCCCACAGAGGAGGGGGCTGACACCATCACTGCCTCCCCCTCCCCATCCCTCATGTTGGTTTGGTGCCAGCTGATCCCTTTCAGACCAAGTGGAAGGAAGATTTGGGGAAAAAAAAATTATGCAGGATTACCTCAGGCTTCCTTTCAGCCAGAGAAAGCTGGGCCTGGGAGGGCAGGGAGGCTTTGTCAGGGCTCAGGGTGCTGGTTGTGCCACCCCAAATCTGCTGTGGAGGGAGCCAGGCACCCCAGGGGGGAGGCAGGAGGAGAGAACAGGACACAGGGATAAGGCAAGGATTGGGGTCTCACAGCATGAGGTGTGTCTCACATCTTCAGGAAATCCCAAGTGCTCACCAAGTACCCAAACAAGGGACAATTATTTCCCATCCCACGTTGGAAGACAGGCAGCTGCACCTCAGGAGGAACTGGCCCAACATTTTCCTTTGGGGAAAGGGGGAAAAAAAAGAAGCAAACAGAGCTAAGTTCACAAAACTTTGCTTTTTATTATTTGAAATTGGAAAAGGCTCCTTGGGTAACAATGATCAGGTGTAAAAGTAACACACAGGGCTTGCTCAGCTTTCCAAATCTTGGGATGAAGTAGGCCAGGTGTTGGTTTTATACATCCCATTCCTCTCAAAGCCACCAAGAAAAGGACAGGCAAACCCCCAGCCCTTGGACAGGTGAGGTGGTTAAAGCAAACTTCTCATGATCCACATGGACATTTGTGGTGGTGGATGCCCAGTGGCTTCCTCCCACTGCCCTCTGTACAAAACAGGGATTTATGTTTCACCTTCATTTTTAATACTTCATATAGAAACTTATCCACACTCAAAACCTACAGGAAATGCCCAGATTAATCCATCAGTGTCACATTAAAGTGGTGAGTGCAAAATACACATGGGAACAGGGAAGGGGGAGTAATCAATGACAAAACAAAAGTGCAGATTGCTTCAATTAAGCTAATGAACACAGCTGAGCCGAGTGCTCTTTGCCTCCAAAGTTCCAAAGACTGCAATCCAAACAAAAACCAGAACCACACATTGGAATTCAGCACACAAAGCACCCAAAGGTCAGTGGCACTCACAGTTTGGTACCTCTCTCTTCCACTCCACATCCCAAATAACTCACAGCCCACTGGTAAAGGGCAGCCCCAGCCTTTGGCAGCTGAACACCACAGAGTGTTATTGGCCACGTGAGCAGCCAGCTACAAGACAGAAGTTAACACATTATCATTCCCTAAACTAGCAAGTTGAGCCTAAACAACCCATTTCCACACAACACCCAACACTCCCATCAAGTTCCACTAGGTTTAAATTAATAGAAAGCAATTAAAAGTCCTCCTTGTTGAAAACACTGAGCCAGCTGTGGTTTGGGCTTTTCCTGGGAGCTGACACCTCCAGAATTTGCACAGAATTCCCTTTTTCCCCAGCACACATTTCCTAGAGAAGTGCCCTCCCACTGCTGCTGCCCCATCCCAGGGCAGCTGCAGCAGCACTGCTGCTCCCTCCACAATGGAGCTGACACCCAAATTTACAAACAATTCCACTTTTTTTTCCCCTTCCTCCTCAGTAAAATCCAACCTGACCAATCCCCTTGGAGGGCAGCGAGTCTCCCACAGCCCAGCACAGCACATTCACTGCTCTCAAATCAGGCCCAAGGCAAACAAACTGGAGCTTTGATGTTCCTGTTTCCCAGCTGGCCAAATCCATGTGTTTTGACAACACAGGGAGCAGGATGGATGAGCAGAACCCATCCCCAGCACATGAACCAGTCACTTGCTGTCCCCGAGGCAGAACTCAGCCCCAGGTCTCGCAGTGGCCACTGGGGCTCTGCAACCTCCCTGCCAAGGCTTTGTTTAATCCAAAAAGCTCCTGCCAAGAGTATTCCTAGCCCTGACAAGTTGTTTTCCATCCTCGCCAGCACTTTCCACCCATCTGGGATGAAGAAATGCAGCCAATTGTCCCCAAGATTTCCTGCAGAGCCAAAAGGACGAGGAGACGTCGGCAGCAGAGATTTATCACCATCTGCAGGGCCCCAGCACACACTACCCCTGTCAACAGCTCACACAAAGATCCCAAGGGGCTGCAAAAACTGGGATCTGGGGAAGCAGGGCTGTGCAGGGGGTGGTACAGCCTGTACCAAGCACAGCAAAGCCCTGTCCCATCAGCACAGCTTCCCAGGAGGAAAAGCAGGATTGGGGAAAGCAGGAGCAGCCCCCTCAGCCAGGCGGGGATCAGATCCAAGCTGCCTGCTCCTAAATCTGTCTCCCCTTGCCCAAAGATTCCAGAGATTTAACTCTGTGTTACCCTGCTTTGCTCTGGGAGCACTGACAGAGCCACACAGGAGCATTCCCAAAGCCATCTTCACAGCTTTCCTCACCCTCAGCCAAACCAGAGGGAATTCTCTTCTGAAGTGCCACAAAAGCCTGCCAGGCTTGGAGCAGCAGAAGGTGAGAAAAGGCATCAGAGGAGGAATATTAATACAAAACTTGCTATTTCTTTTGTTCCAGACAGAACGAAGCCAGGGGGTACCAGCAGTTCTGCCTTTAATCAGGAATTATCCTGACATTTTGAGGCCAGCCAGGTGAGTTAGAAAGAAAAAGATGCCACTACAGGGGCAAGGCAGAGCTGGGAAAAATTCCCACAGGGCATCAGCCTCCACCAAAGCCCTTCCCTCCAGCCAGCCAAGCAGGTTTGGCCTTCAGGAGACCCTTGGCACTGCCACTGGAAAGGTTCAGAAGGGACAAGAAGCCTGGAGAAGAGCAGATACACAACCTGTGCCAACAGCAAACAGGTGACACCCAGCACAGGTGACACCTTGCACAGGTGACAAAGGACAGGCTACAGACAGGTCAGTACTTGGGAGAGTGACTCAGGTACTCACAGGTCAATCAGTGCAAACTGGACTTTAACCTCCATTTCAGAAAATTCAATTGTAATTTAAAAGCTAAAAGCGAAAATTATCAAGTCAGTTGTGTGAAACTTTAGGGTTTTTTGGTGGGGATATTGAAGTGGGGAGGAATCTGCAATCAGAGCTCTGGATCCAGCTGAAGAAGAGCTGGTTTCAGGGACAGGCAATGGGAACAGGTGTCCAAGGGGACACCTCCCACCCCTTTGTGCTGTTAGGGAGAACTGCAGCAGCCCAACAGCAAATTCCAAGATAAACAGACCACTGAGATACCAAATACAGCCCTAATCACAGAATCATTTAGCTTGGAAAATATCTGAGATCGAGTCCAACCATTAACCCAGCACTGAACACGTTCAGCTGTCCCAGAAACCTGCAGCAGCCTGGAAACCTGTCAGCAAATCAGACCCAGCTCTGCACAGAGCTCAGCAGCTGCAGCACGAGGCTGAGATGCCCAATTTCAGCTCCAGGTCACCTCTCTGCCCACCCACCAAGGCACACAGAGCAGCCACTGCCTCTCCCAGCCCTGGGTGATCCCAGCTGGCTCTTCCCTCTGCAGGAAAACCTCTCCAGGCTGCTCACAACCACCCTGCTTTTCCCAGGCCAGTCACAACTCCTCACCCCCAGCACCGAGGCAGGTGTGCCACTCCTCATAAAGCTGCAGGAAACAAAGCAAAAAAGTGCCCTAAAATCACCTTGAAATTCCCAGAGTTTGGAGAACTCTGTCCAGAGAGACAAATTAATCCTGTGAGTGACATGAGCTGCTGCTGGAGCCTGGGTTCTCACAGCTGAGGGAACACATGAGAGCCAGAAATGGCAAAAAGCCCTTGTGAGAGTGAGAACAAAAGCTGCTCACAGGCACTGGAGCCAGGCAGGGCCTGAAACTTCTCCACAGAAGGGGCCTGAAACCTCCCAGCACAGGGACACACACATTCACAGACCTAAAACTGCAGAGATGTGACAGCAGGGTTTTGTTAGACACTGAGAAGGGAGAAGAGAAGGGACCTGGAGTTTGTGATCACAGCCACAGGGCAGCTGCAGTGAAGGGCTGTGTCAGTGCTGAGGGTTTCTAGCACAGCTCACAGCCTGGAGAGGAGCACTGGCCAGGATTTTCCTGCTCAGTCTAAAGGAAATCTGCCTCCTTTGCCTGCAGCACCCAGTTCCCAGTGTAGCTCAGATCTGCCACAAAACCATCTGGGATGAAACAAGTGCAACTAGAAAGGGAAAGAAGGGTGCTGGGAGTGGGGCAGCAGCACCCACCATTCCAGGAGCCAGAACAAGCCACACTACACAAGGACAAACCCCTCAGGTTGTCATTCTGGACTCTGAAGGGCAGCCTGAACACAGGGGACACACAGGACAGTGACATGTGGCACCTTCTGCTGCCCATCTGGGCTCATCTCACAGCTGGGTTTCTTTTGGCTCCTTCCTGTGCCTTTTTTTCAGGCTCACTTTACAAGATCTGAGAAAACCCTTCAGCTACAAACCAGTCTGATGACACCAGAGCTTTTGCAGTTTACACCCATCTCCAGTCCCACACCCAGCTCCTCCAAGGAAAAAAAAATTAATCTCTGGTCTCAGGGAGAAACCCAGACCTGGAACTCCAGGGACAGCTCATCCATCAAGCTCCAGAAGCCAGGACAGTGCTGCACAGCTCATCTGCAGTGGGGACCCTGCCCTTGCTGAGGGAATTCTCCAGAGCAAACCACACACTCCAATTAGCAAGCCAAGGATGCAGGTATCACACCAGCCTCTCCTGGCAATGCTGCACCCACAGAAAGCTTTCTGGAGAGGAGGATGTGCTTTGTCACTGCCTGTTCTTCTGTCCAGCTCTGACCAGAAGTTGGTTTTGTCCCAATACAATCTTTTTTTTTTGCATTAAGGAAGGTTGCTCCCTCCTCTGCAGGATCCCTTCAGCTCTCCAAAGCACAGGAAAACAAGGACTGCTGGGAAGCAGCGTGGAGTGGCACAGAGGGAAGGGCAGTCACAGATGTCTGAACTGGGATGTGTGTACATTTGGGGTAAAAAGGCTTTACTCAAAGTGCATGCTTCTATCCAGAGGTACCCAGAGCCAGGGCTCCCCGGCCCAGCCCCGGCTGGGGAGCGCAGCAGCCTTTGCCACCCCGAGCCCTGTCCATCACCAACCACTCATCAAGTAGCCAGGGACTGAATGTTCTTGAGCATCTCATCAAAGGCCTCCCTGGAAGGTGCCTGGGCGTTCTGGAAGGACACCTTGATGCGGCTGTAGAGGCTGAAGGATTTGAGCTCCAGCCAGATGAAGCCGAAGCGGTCGTCGTCGAAGAGCACGAACACCCCCGGCGTCCTCTCAGGGCTGGTGAAGCCATGGCCAGCAATGAGCCCTGTCCCATAAAAACTGCCAGGGGAGAAGGACAAAACAGGGGTGAGAACAGGCAGGCTTGCCCAGTGTTTAGTTAAAAAATCAGCATGGAACTCTGATGAAGCCACTCTGCTGGTGTGACAGAGCTCGGTTTTTCTGCTAAGACAAGGAGCTCCCCACTGCTGTTTGTTCATGCTTTGGGTTATCCTAATTAGCACCTGCACACCAAAGCTGGGGTTTTTGGTAGTTCAGCCCCCAAACCCATCTGAGATTAACTTGTGCAACTCAAGGATCAGCACAGGCTCAATCCTCCCAGGAAAAGCAGAGGTATGTTGAGAGCGTGAGCAGCGAGGCAAAATCTAAGGCAAGGAAGAGAAAAATGTAAAAAGCAGAAAAATCTACCAGGACCTGAGGAGGAATAAAGGTCACTCAAAGCTCTGAGCAAGCAGCAGGTGGAGCAGGGTTTTATCCAAACACAACTGAGCTGTGACAGCAGGAGCCTTCTGGGATTAACCAGCTCTGGGAAGGTTTTTCCATGAGCACAGATGTTTGACTGAAGGTCACCTGCCTAAGCCTCAGCTTTTGGGCTCTTTTTCCACACTTCATTTAGTGGGCTGCTTCACCAACTCCAGCTCCCATTCAGCACAGCTCTCTGCATGCCTGCACCTCCTGCTTGGGGTGCTCAGCACCTGCCAGGGCTGCCCCAAGGCACCAGAGGCCAGGGGAAGGTGGGAGAGAGTGCTGTGCTCCCACAGCCAAGGAACATGAATGACACACATGGGAACGGGAAGCAGCTTGAACAATTCTAAATATATGAGCTGGGCAGCTCTGGGACATAAAAGACACCAAGGAAAAGGAGGGGGTGTGTGGAATTCAGGAGAGGTGCCAGCTTCTGAAGTAAATCTAGCAGGGAGGTGGGATGGCAGATGACAGTGTGGTGAGAGAAGGAACAAACCAAAGCATGGGAAATTGGGCAGGAACCAGAGGCTGTGGATTCCACATCCCTAGAAATGTCCAAGGCCAGGCTGGAGAGGACTTGGAGCAATCTGGTCTAGTGGAATGTGTCCCTGCCCATGGCAGGGGTGGAACAAGATGGGAGTTTAGGTCCTTTTCAACCCAAACCATTTTGGGAGTCTGTGAAATCTGAGCCCAAGGGCCTGCAACATCCCCAGGCACACAAAGGGCACACAAATAAAGGAAACACCTCAAAGACTCCCCCCTTCCCTTTCAAAAAGGAATCAGCCACCAAAGCACCAGTTACCAGATTCGGCAGGTCCGGGGATAATCCTCATTCCTCGAGATCACTCCCATGGGCAGCACGAAGGGCTGGGAAGCTGCAGCCTTGTCCCGGGTCATCCCCTCTGCCCCAGCTGCAGTCTCCTCCCCCTCAGCACCTTCTCCTGCCAGGGGACTGGCAGGCTGGGAGGCAGCCTGCTGGCAATGCTCCTCTTCCTCCTGCCGCTGCTCCCGCTCCTGCTCCTCGCGCCGCACCTGCTCCTGCACCTCCAGCACGATGCGGGAGAGCTCGCTGAAGTCTCGCAGGTTCTCGACGTCAGGCAGCTGCAGAGGATGGGCCAGGTCTATCTCCACAGTCTGCTGTCCAGCTGGGATGTTGGGATCTCCCTAGGGACAGGAAGGAACAGCATGGCTGCAGACACTGGGTGCTGCACAGCCATTCACCTGAACTCGTTAATGGTTCGCCCAATTCTACGCCCACCAAACTGGCAATAAAAAACCCTTGTTTGCTGTTCTTTGACATCTCTGCTTATCCCCTCCCAGAACTGGAATTTTGAATCCAAAGCTGCACTTGCAAGGGTGGAAGAAAGTCAAAGCTGCAGCTGGTGTTTCACCAGAATCCCTCCCTGCAGGGAGGAAGGAGCTCCCCTGCCTGATTTCAGTGAAGAGCTGCCAACATTTGCTACCTGCTCCTCACAGGCACACAGGGGATCTCCAGTGACCTGCTACCAGCTGCTCACAGAAAGCAGCTGGAAGGGAGAGGCAAGGAAGGGGGAGGAAAGTAAGGGGGAGGCAGAAGGAACTTTGCAGAGCAGGTTCTGGTTACTCTGCAGGTGCTGAGATTCACCCAGAGCCACCAATCCCCACAGGAAACACGGCTTGGGCTGCCAGCTCCCAGACAGAAATCTCTCCTGAGCATCCACATGGGGAACACTTTCACAAGCAGCTGAGAGGAAGGAAAATGCACTCACAGTGATCTTAGTGCCCTTGGCTTTCTTGCCATGGAAGCTGAGCATGACAATCTCCAGCCCATGGCTGCCATAGGTGCCTTTGAAGAGCCCTGGCTGGATGAGGTCCTCGGGGCTGCTGGGGGGGAGGTAGATGCGCCGGTACGTCAGGCAGTTGCTGTGCAAGAGAAAAACGTCAGACAAGTCAAGGAAAAAACCTCTCCCCAGCAGCAATGTGTTGGCATTCTGCTCCTCCACTCCAGCAGCTTGGGGATGTTGTCAAGACAGGCAGGATCTGTGTTTGCAGATTTGCTTTAGAGCTCTGCAAGCGCTTCCTCCCTCCCCGCCGTCCCCGTGAGCACAGCAGGAGATTCCTGCAGCAAGGAAACTTCCTCAGCCTTTGAGACTCCCAGAGAACCTGAGAGTGAAGCATATTTAAACATCTGCTACAGTGAGGTGGCTGCTAATAGAAGCCTGGAGAGATGGTTAAAATCCCCAGTTTCTCAGGGACTCTCTAATCCCTGCACTACAAAGCACACTGACTAATATGGATAATAACCAGACACTCCTTGGGATCACAGGCATTTGCTCTGTCTTCAAACTGAACAGAGTTAGATGACTCAAAAGCACCTTTCAGTGCATAGTTATTGTGTAGAACTTGGAATCCTATTCCCACTGCTGTCATTCCACCTCATCTCCCTGTACAGCTGGGAAGCACTGCAGAGACACAACATTCCTGTGTCTCTGTCACATTCCTGGCTGTGAAAGCCCATGGAAAACCCCATCTTGGGGAAAAATCCCATCTTGGGAAAAAGCACACAGCTTCAGTGTGCTTGAGAAGTTGCAGCAGCCCTTACTCATATTGGCTGGTGTAGATGAATTTCATCAGGATGAGCTCCTGCATGTGTTCATGGAAAATGTCTTCCAGAGTCCGACCCCACTCCTCCCTCAGCCACGTCCGGAATTCCTGCAGCACAAGGAGAAAAGGGGCAAGGTGAGGTGATTTCAGTGGTGTGCCCCAAGCTGACTTCACTGTGTGACTCTGTGACAGCACTTTTCACTGGCAGAGTCACAGAGAGGTAACATCCTCTACCAAAGATAGTGGCTGGATTTGGGAACAAGCACGTGGTTGGCTTGGAAATATGCTTAACAAATAGTGATTATGGTAACTGCCAGTGTTCACACAATGAACAGGCTTCCCTTCAAATAAATCCCAGGTGGAAGCATAAACCTCCTCAGAATAAAGGCATGAGCATGGCCTGTTACTGCAAAGTAGCTCATCTACTCTTTCTCTCAGAGTAACTCATTTGTGTGCCCACAAGCCAACTCCTGTGCCCTGTCCTGACATGCTCAACATAAAAGAAAAAAGCTTTTGAAAAGCACTGAGGGTTTAGGAGGTTAAATCCTGCTGATTTAATACTGATGCATCTAAATCCAAAGGGTGCTTTGAAAGCATCTCCTGAAGTACCCCAACTGCAGCTCTGACAAGTTAATACCCTGCCATGAGTTGGTGTGATAACAGCTTACACTGAGATAGCAGCCTGCCAAGTGATATTCCAAACCTGCCTCCTTTATCTTCCCAAGCCAGATCCTCCAATTTCCATAATGCCACGCACACTTAACGTGCTGCTTTGAAAGTATTAAAGCATTTCTCATCTGCTCCAGCACCAGAAACACTTAACTAAACCTTTCACCCAGCTGTTTCCCATTAGCAGACAGACATTTTTCAGACGCAGCTGAAATATCAGATTTGCCACGTGGAACCAGCTGGAAGCAAACAGCAGTACCTGGCACAGGTATTCATCCTGACATTTACACCTGCATTTAAACACAGGTATTTCAGTCAGGAACCTGCTTTGCTGGGGAGAGCTGACAGATTCAGGAGAAACAAGAAAATGAAGCTTTTAATCCCTCGAGCAAGACAAGCAGTGGGAGGGTGCCTCGCTGACCAGCAGGTATCCAAATGCAGCTGGTGCTCACTGTGTTCCAAAGATCTTAATTAGACAGACAGCAATGCCACTGAGATCAGTGCCTGGAGTGTTGCTGATGTCCAAGATGTGCTGCTGACCCTCTCTGGACAGGTCAGCTACCAAAAACAGGAGGGAGGTGCTGGGGCTCAAAGACTGACACAGAAAACTGTCTGAAACAGGGAACCAGCCAAAAGCTCCCAGCCTGGGGGTTCACACCTGCCCAATGACCCAGGAAGCAGAGGGGCACCTCCCTGAGCCCAAGAGCAGCTGAGAGCTGGTCTCAGGAAGGGGACCCAGCAGAGGCTCAGTGCAGAGCCTGGCAGAGCACTCACCTCCTGCCTGCCCCCTGACATCCGGTGGTGATCTGTCTGGTTGCACTTCGTGGAGAACTCATCCTTCTTCACAATCTGCAGTTACCACAGGGGAGAATTGAACAGGTTACACACCTGTTTAGAGATGCTTTGGATGATGTAGACTAAGACTGCTGACAGTAAATGCTTTCCAAAACAAACGTTACTGGGTTTGCTACAACAGAGAAATCCTGCACTGCTACTGAGTGCAGTTACAGAACAGAGAAATAAAAGCAATAAAACAGCAATGCACTCTAATGAAAATAACAGTTTTAAGCTGCTTCCCTATTTCAGCTTCCTCCTTTAAAGAAAAACAAACAACTTGACAGGAAGCTTTTCAAAGCATCCAACAGATGCTGCATCACCTTCTCAAGGTCTCACTGTGGAGAGAGCTGCAGAACAGCTCTGTGTCTGCCTGGGCACACTCAGCAGCTGCCCAAGGCCAGTTTACACATCCCCTCCCCAGCCTGTGCACATCCTGGGGCTCCAGCCCAACAGAAAACAGCACAGCAGCCAGGGAACAAATTCAGAGCAGGGAGCAGCCCACACGACTTGTCAGACACATAACGAGCGTAAAGCTGGCACCCACACAGAGCAGGGTGGTGAAAGCTGTATCTCTGAAATAAAACCCTCCCAGCTTTCTGATGAATCCATCTGCAGAGCCAAAGTGCACACTCAGAGAGAGGCAGAGGAGCTCACCTGGATGTGGCCATTGTGAGGTCCCTTGTGGCCATACATGCACTCCACCGTGGCACATTTCCTCTCCATGAGGTGGATCCTGAAGAGGGGTTTGAACCTCATGGGATCATCCACGTGAGGGTCATGAGGGGGCAGGTACATCCAGCCAATGATGAACAAACCATCCACCTGCAGAGGGACAGGACACAAAGCCCACGGGATCAGCTTTGCAGGATTCCTTAGGAGACTGCAGCAACCTCTGAGGCCTCTCGTGGCCCAGGGCAGGAGCTGCAGAACACTTTGCTGCATTCCCAAACAGCTTTCCAGCCATTAACCCAGACCATATGCACTCCCAGCACTCCCTGGGTGAAGAGGGTTTCTTTATAAGGCCTCCTGCACCACTGGAAAAAGCTCAGGCTTTTATTGCTGCAAATGACTTGCCCTGAGTGCAGGATCCAGTGGGAAAGACCACACAGCAAGTCAGACTCTAATTAGTTTGAGAGCTCCTGCTGGCAGGTCTTCCAGCAGATGAATTCTGCTTCCCATGACTAGCCCTGCTTTTCAGATGAGGAATTATTTGGCTTTGTTACTCAGAGAACACAGGAAGCAACACTCTCCTCTACTGAGAGGCACAACTGCCAGCCCCCTGCACACCTAACTGAACCCATCCCCTCAGGGGCTGCAATTCCAGAGGCAGGAAACAGAGATCTGAGACCAAGGCAGGGCAGTGCCACAAAGCCTTTACAGGGTCACAGAGGCAGCACTGATGCAGTTGGATGCCCTCTTACACCAGCTCATGCAACAGAATCTTGCAAAACCTGAAGGCCTCGTGATTTGTTCTGCTTCAACCTGGCAGTTGTTGAACCTTGGTGCAGAGAACAAGGGCTCCAGGCAAACTCCTGGCTCAGCTCTCACCAGTTCAGAGTCAAATGTTGCTCATTAACTGCTCTCCAGCTGCCAGGCTCCACAGATCTTGCACCACTGTCACTCTACATCTGATGCACAAGCCTTAGGGCTGGTGTCAAGGTTTGCCAAGCGCACAATTGCAAAACCCTTTGCAAAAAGTTCAGCTGCAGGCAAAGAAAGTGAAGTAAATGAACAGGTTCCTGTGCCAGCCACTGGAATATCAGTGCCAAACTCTAAATCAAGCCCTTCCCTCAAACACTGATGATATTTTCCACCTGCTCCTGGGGCTGTTAGGCATGGAGCTGAAATATAAAAACTGGAGAAATGATGAGAAGAATCCCAGAACCATTCAGGCTGGAAAAGAGCTCCAAAACCATTGAGTCCAGCCTGTGAGCAATCCCCACCCACAGCAGTGAGTGCCACATCCACTCCAGGGATGGGCACTCCTCTCCCTGAGCAGGGATGGGCACTCCAGCACCTCCCTGAGCAGCCCACTGCTGTGCTTAACAACCTTTCCTGTGAAGGAATTCCTCCTGATGTCTCACCTAAGAGAAAACCACGAAAGAACCAAGGAGCAACCTCTGGGCTCCAAATCCCTCACTTGAGGGCTGAGTGTTCAGACTTTTTAGTGGCCTGGGAATGGCTGGCAGGTGTGGAAGTGTCAGAAATCACTTTGCAGCCCCCCCAAAGGCCCTCACTCACCACCACGTTGAGCAGTCCCCCGTAGGGCCCGATGTCCGGCTGCCACAAGCCCAGGATGTGCCGGTAGCGGTGCAGCACTGGGGAATGAGACACTCAGGTGAGCAATCCAGCCAAGATACTGGGATTTGGGGAATGAAAACCCTGCTGCCAGGCTGCACACAGCACCCACAACTGCATTCACCCAGGGGAAGTGAGTGTGCCCAAGCTGAGGGTTGCCCCAAGCTCACAGGTATGTTGATATTCTTTATTTCTGGCCCTGTGGAAGGGCAGAACCACCTACCTCAGCAGGAATTCCCAAAAAAAGTTTTGCAACACAGTGCCATTAATGCAAATCACACCATAACCAGAGCTAAAACAAATATAAGCATCTGCCACCTCCAGTTACCAAAAATGCACTCGATGCTTCACACTGCAAAGCAACAGAAAATAGGGCAGGGCAGGAAAGTAGGAAGGAACAGGGAAATTTGAGTTTTTTGAAAGCATTTCACTGCCTTGTGTGGACAAACTTGGCTCCAGAGTTAAGCATCCTTAGAAACAGCCACTGGGAGCATGGGCAAAGCACATGGATCACTCCAGCTTGGGAATCTGGTGGGGTGGCCACACCAGCCACGGCCTTAAAAATTCTACAGAAGCAGCTACAGCTCAGCAGTGCCCAAAAGCTGCTTCCAAAAGCCACTCAAAATCTACTCTAGCAGTTGAGGCTTCCCTGTTTCTTGTCTCAGAGCCAGCTGTCCCTCCAATCCCACCTAAACAGAGGAATATTTTCAGCAAGCAGGAAAAAAGGGCTTTTCCAGAATGATCTTAAACCTGCTGTCATGAGGAAAGCTTAGAGATGGGACCTGGCCTCCAGTCCTCACACAGCCATTCCTCTTGTCCATCTAATTTCCTTTTGTCCATCTGGTTTCCTCACACCACCAGTAACCTTCACAAGAAGTCATTACACAGTCTGGCACTCTGGGCAGGAACAGCAGCACGCTGTTATTTCCAGGAAGATATTTCCAAGCAGGTATTTCACAGGTCCATGGCCAACTCAGAAGGCCACAGTAACTCATTTTAACCTCCAGGACTGGCTGGAATAATAGAGTTGGGTTTGCATCAATTGAAAAGAATTGTGTTTCAGTGCAGCTGTTGCAGCAGCTTTGTTTCATTAATTACTTCAGACAGCAGAACTCCAGGAGTGGTTTTATTCTACCAAAGCAAGAACTTCCACAGGAGTTTAGGACTGCAGGGAGGGATGTCCAGAGCTGCTGCCAGCTGGCCTGGAGGAGCCTTTTCCCTGGGCAGTAAACAATCTCAGACTGATGGCCTGGTTTCACCCAAGTGCAGCACAAACAACACCAAGGCAAGCAGGCAGACCCCATTCCCAGCTCAGAAATCACACTTTAATTAATGTCATGAGCTGCTTCACCCACCACACCCTGCCTTCTACCCTGTCTGCCACAGGGCTGATAAACCCCAGCCTTTTTTAATGTATTACTATTTTTTAGGACAGAAAACTAAGCTAGCCAAGGGGCTGAGGATGTCCCTCCTAGCCCAGCTCCTGTTGGGAGCAATTTCAGGAAACAGAGCTGAGTTCTGCACACAGGAGGCCAAAAAAACAAAACAAAACAAAAACATTCCCTTCCAGAACTTACTGGGGAAAATGCTGGTGCTTGGCCAAAGGCTCAAACAAGTCTCAAAACACAGCTCAGTTTTCAAGCCTGGGCTGTGTCTGAGCTCCAGCAAAGCAGCAGCTAATATTAATTGCAGGGAAAACCTGATGAATTCCAGCTCTGGCTCTTCCTGGTAGGAGACAGGATGGATCTGGCAGTTGTTTCCCTTCCTGCTCCTCGAAAGAAAACAGCACTCATGTCTTTCTCCAAGGTTTTCCACTGCCTTTGCTCAGTCCTGGAGAAGCCTCTTGCCTATCCAAATTTCTGACTCCACATCCTGCCAAATGGAGCAAAACCACATCCACTGGATGCTCCAGGACAACCTTCATCCAGCCTGGATATTCCCCATGGTCCAGAAGTAGCTCTGCCCACTCTTCAGATGGGAAAGGGACCTGAATCCAGCTGGGAATGGGCTTGGAAAAGCAGGGAATGCCAAGCTCCCACTGACAGAAGGCTGCCTGGGGCATGTCCTGACCAGGAAAAACCCAACCCACTGCAATTCTCCTGGATTCCTGGGATGCAGGAAGGTCTCTAGAAGCAAAATGAGCTGGAACAACGCAGGCAGTGCCCAGGTTGGTGATGCCTGACCTGCTGGTGGGAAGAGCTTGGAATAATCCAGGTGAGCTTAAACCCCTGGGGAAAGTGATCTGAGCTCCCCTGGCTGACACTGCATGAGCAAGAATCAGGGAAGACTTCCATGGGAAATCCTGACTACAGAAAAAAAAGGGAAATGGCTCCTTGCATCCTAAACCACATGGGCTCAGAACCACAGAACCCTTTAGGTTGGAAAAGACCTCTAAGATCATCAAGTCCAACCATCCAAGCTTTTCCCCAAGGAAAACAACACAGCCCAAGAGAAAAGGGACACATCAGAAGTTTGGGGCTGCAGCTAAAGAAATAACAACTGAGGGAACTGCACTAAATGCCATTTAAGTTTGGAGCAAACATCCAATCTGCACAGGAATCCATTTGCAGCTTGGATTTGCTTCTCCTTCCCATCCAGCCCCAGAACACTGCTGGTGTTGACAGGCATCCCAGGTTTCTAAACCCAAAATTTTGTCCCAATTCCTGCTGGAGCCCTGCTGCTGGTCTGTCCTGCCTCACATTACAGTCACCACCTCCCCTGCATGGCCCCTGCTCAGTTGCTTCCCTCAGCACAGGGAATTCTGCAGCATCCACTCACTCATTAATGTGTGAAAAACTCCATTCCCAAGCAGCAGTGAGTTAGTAACTGGAGTCTGCCAAACTCTGCAGACCCAAGGGAGCATCAGAGACAGCTCCACACCCCCTCCAAACAAACACCAAATAGTCCTGGCTTCCTGAATTGATGTACACTAATCAGTCCTTCCCCCTCAATTCCTGCTGAACACTGAACTCCATGGGTTTAACTATTCCTCCCTCAACACAACACGAGGAGAGGGAAAAAAAGGTTATCCAAAGTGAGGAAGGCAAACCAGAATCTTTAAAACATTAGCAGAACGTTTCCTAGAGACAGAGATGGTGCTTAAAAGGATTCAGTGTGCAGGGAGGGAATTACTATGGGAACACTCAGCATTTTTCACTGGAAAGGGCTGTGGATTTCACTGAGGCTCACTTGAATCACGACAAAGCTCTTTGCCAGTCCAGAGTTCCTCTTGGGAGGCCTCACCAGGGTATCTGAATTATTTCCTCAAAGAAAGCAGCAATTTCCAATGAGCAGAGTGAGTGCTCCTGTTCTGAGCAGAGAGATCCTCAAAAAAGGAGCAGCACACCTCAGTGTCACCCCATGGAGCCCCAGCACTCCTCCAACACACACCAGCCACGACTGGTGGGGATGCCTTCTGGAGGCTGAGCTGGCACAGAGACCAGGCAGAGCAAAGGGATAAAGCAGGGATTTATTAAAAGGCCTCAGTGGGCACAGCTGGGCAGTGCAAGAGCCTGGCTGGGCCACACCTGAGATGAACCCAAAATGGGCACAAAAAAATGGACACCTGGCCACGAGGGCTCCCACTTTGATAAGTTCTTGTCCATTACATCAGAATCAATTGTCTAACCACAGCTTCAGGTTATAAAGCTCCACCCTCTTTGTTTTTCCATCTCACTTCACCATTGTTATCCCTCTAGTGCCTGAAAGTTGTCCTTGGTATCAAACTAGAGCAGGAATTGTTTTGTCTGCCTGCTTCGAGAGCTCAGTAGCGCTTAACATAAAACCTAAAACTACCCCCCAAAGAACCAGCCCAGAATGTAAAACCCATAAAGGTAAAAGACACAAGGCACCAGTGGCACATCCCTGCTGTCCCAAGGTGACCCCCAGTGCTTGCTCCAAGGCAGGGCACACTCCATGCAGCGTGCTGGGGCAGCAGCAGCAGCAGCAGGGTACGTACGGCAGGTGTAAACATCTCTGTACTCCATGTGCTCGTAGTCGGGCAGGATTTTCATAAAACGCCCCGACTTCACCCGTGGGTTTATACCTGAACAGACAGAGCAGTGTGAGTGCCAGCAAAGCCTGCTCCACTGGGACCAGCAGGCACTGCCAGGGATCTGGAGCAGCCAGGCAGGGAAGTTGAGATCGCTCTTAACTTTGCTTCCAGGTGTTTCTGTCGCCCCCGCTCTTGTGTTCACACAGAACTTGTTCCAGATTCCCACAGACATTATTTGTAAGTGGCATCCAGTGAATTCCAAGTGGAATCAAAGTCCTCCCTCAAACTCTGCACTGCTGCCTCAAGAAGACCAAGTCACTCCATGGCCAGCAGCACAGACCTTGGATTAGTTCTGATTTCAGACACTTGAGCTCAGTTCCCATTTTCCCCACACCCTTTCTTGCAGTCTGGTTTCAGGCCTGATATTTTGGTTTTTTGATGTTCTTTCCCAGGAAAGTGTGATAAACACAATAAAATGTTTTTGTAAAAATATTTATGCTATCCATTCCTTCTGACAGGAGGGATTTCTTCTTGATGTCCCTCTGGTTTGACCAATGTGAGTGAAGAAGTTTACCTTTCTTTCACCACCCACATTGGTCTGGGTAAAATTCTATATAAGGGAGAATCATCCCTAATAAAAAGAGTCATTTTCTTAGCCTTCTGATCACTGTGTCTGTGTTATCTGAAACAGTGACACCTTCTCACTCAGGGAATGGAAAAGTCCACGCAGTAATCCCAAATTAACTCCTCTGCAATTAAAGAGGTTTATGGGACAGCAGAGAAAATGGGGTGGCACCAGCAGGAAACTGCTCCTGGCACAGGGCAAGGTGCAGAATCTGAGCAGAGGAGCTGAGATGGTGCATCCTGAAAGCCAAGCACTCCCAGTTTGGAGTAACCATGAGAGTTTGGCATGGCTGGGTGGATACAACAAGGAAACATCACAGGGGTGAGACACCTCCAGTGTGACCCTTTGCTAATGATGCCATGCATTTGGAAATTACTCATGGAAATGGATGTGAGAGACAGATTTCTTGCAGGTTATTTAATAAATAAACTGATTACACTCTGGAAACAGTGGGAATGTTTAGGAGAATATCCCACAGGCTGGCCCTGTCCTCAGGCTCCCTGCCCACAGCCATGGCTGGGAGATACTGGGCTGGAGAACCACCACTCTCCTGAGCCAGTAAGGCCATTTTTTATCCAAATTTCTGCATAAAAAGCACCAAATATCACTTTAGCATCTCTGAACCATGCAAGTTATGTAGTGAGAAGGACTACAGGTCATGAAGAGATGTTGTCCCACTTAAAAATGGCAATGCAGAGCTGAGCTCTGACCTGGTATGTGCTGTGTGGCTGCCACCACAGCAGTGCCACACAAAGATATGGGGTCACATGGGAATTAAGGGTTAATGGGACTGCTCTGAGGACATCTGTGTGCTGGCTCAGCATCACTCAGCCCTCCCAGCCAGGAAAATGAGGCAGTTCCATCCCTAGTGTATGTATAATAGGGAAAAGAGAGATCAGGGGATGAAATCATTTTCCTGTGAATGCTCAGCAAGTCTATTAAAGTTTGGATTAAACCTCTTCTACCTGTTCTTCTTCCCAGCTTTAAGATCAATACTTGACTACTTCAAGGTTCTAAAGGGTGCCACACCCACAGACATTCCCAAATCACACTGACACCTCCTGCCAGGCTCTCTTCCTTCAGGAAATCCTCGTCCCCTTCCCACTCTCCTACAGCCATTTCCTTTCACTGAGACCAAGGCTTAGAAAAAAAAAGTATCTGCTAATACCTTACCAAGATCTGAAAATGGCAAAACAGGTTGAAAAACCCTCAATACACTTCATTAAAAAATGAAATTCCATGCTCTTTTCCCACCAAAGGACTGGGAGGCACAGGAATTCTGACTCTTGCTATTAAATAAAACTCCAAACATGTCAACTCCCTAATGAAACCCCTGCAAGTCACTCTGAACAACTTCTGCCATCAAAGTTTAATAAATATTCAACATTTCTGTCCTCTCAAAACTGGCATTAAGCAAGATTTGGATTGGCTTTATCACTTACGTTTGGCATAAACATCTCGACAGGACACTCCTGTGATCTCCAGCTTCCTCAGGTTTTCACACACTCCATATTCTGCAACAACACAGGAAAAAAGGGTCACCTCTGGCACAAAAAGAGCTTTGACACCAGCTACTGAGATCTGATTTGTGCTTTCTTGAAACTGCCAGCGTAGACCAAAACTCTGATTTTTTTGGATGCGATTTCCTTGCAGATTCCAAGACATTTCACAAGCAACGCCTGCAACAAACACACCATAAGGCACAAACACACCCAGCAAAGTCACAGCTGCTCACACCTCGGCCACAAGAGTGAGAAATGTGGGAGACACCCCCCCTGCAGCTGGCACTGCAATCCAATTTCCAGCAAATCACCGCTGTGCACAGCAATTATCTACTCATACTGAGGTACCCGGCAGGGAAAACTGCTTATTAGGATCCTAAAGGAAAGGTCACAGCCTCGGAAAAGAATGAAACAGAGACATAAAACAGGCCCCAGCATGTACAAATATGGTTACACTTGAAGCAGATCAGACTGAGATGGGGCTGTTTTACAGCCAGATGCCTTTGATTGCTTCCAGAACCCCCCCAAAACAAAGGGAGTTGGAGATCTCGGAGCAGCTTTGAAGCAGAAAATGAGATTTTCTCCTTTCATTTCCAGGAAGTTGCTGTCAAGACTTCTAAGAAACTTCAAAAAAATTAAAAAAAAAAAAAGCAAGTATTAATGTCTTGATGCCAGAAATCCTCAGAAGAGCAGAGGGAGGAAATGAGGAGGGAGATCCCAAACAATCAGCAGTGACAACGCCACCCTGCTGCAGTGACCCTGACAGATCTCAGCACAGAAAAGAGCCCTCCTTGACATCAAAGACATCAGCAGCACAGATCAAAGAGCAGCTTTCCTCAGCAGCACAAACACCTGCCAGATATTTGACACAAAACTGTATCTCTGCAGACCCTCACCAAGCCATTAAATATGAAATTTATCCTCAGCTGAGCATCCCTGAATTAACAACTGTGGCAGTGAAGCACCACCTAACGCTGGAAACCTGCTGCAGGAGAGAAGTTAGGTTTCAAATCTGAGAAAAGCAGGAGTTTCCCTGAATTAATTCAGCCTTCTCCTGTCTATAAATACAAGCACACGATGAGAGAGCACAGCCAGGGTTTACTGGCAGCCTGTCTCCAGGGAATACAAGTCCTGCACACTCTGGGTATCAAAGGTGTCCTGGGCTGATGCTGAATTGTATCCCCATCTGTCTGTTTGGCTCAGGAATAAGCTCTGCACCTTTAAAACTGGGTCTGAGAGTGCAGGAGAAGCATGCAATGGCTGAGGCAATTCTTTTCAATCCACCCAGAGCAGAGTGCTCAGCTTTCCCTCCCCCTGTGCTGCCTGCAGTGCACACACAGAGAGCTCTCCTGTGCTCTGGGCAGCTTTGGGCTGGCTGAGGCACAGGAGTTCTCTGCACTCTGGGGTTTTTCCCTTTCCCTGGGGCTGTCTGAGCCTGCTTTAGACTCCAGGCCAGCAGAGCCCCGTGAGCTCAGGGCTGTGTGCCCCCAGCCTGTCCCTGAGCCCAGGGGCTGGCACAGCCTGAGGCTGCACCCAGGGCACAGACTCTGAATTCCTGGGCACAGCTGGGCACTGGGGCTGCTGGCCAGGGCTCTGCCTGGCAAATAAACACATTTTCTCCACCTTCCTCTAAAGAATTTTTTTTTCCCCCAACCAGTTGGTGGAGGGGCTGTTTGGATTTGCTTTCCAGAGAGACCCCATTTGCAGGATCCTTCCCAAATGAAACCAGGACAGAGTGGGCACAGGGCACAACAAATGCTGCCCTTCATCAAAAAAAACGCCAAGGGCAAGTGGCAGAATTCCTGCTGACCTGTGCAGGCAAAGGCAGAGGAAGCTCTGAGGGTTCTCAAGCCCAGGGTGGGCTGAGGAAGCACAATCAGCAGAGCCCAGACGAGCTGAGCTGGCAGGAGGAAGAGCCCAGCACAAACAAAGCCTTGAGTGCTGGGGCTGTGCCAGCTGAGTGCTGCAGCTCCAGGAAAGCACAGCCCCCCTGGCAGAGGGGGATGGAGAAACCCATCCCAGGGATGCAGGGAACAGCCTGGAGAGTCCCCAGCTCATTGGGAACTTGCTGGGTTATTTCTCCCATTCCGTCTCAAATATTGTGAATTTTGACACCAGATGAGGCAATGTCTGCTGAGCTTTTCCTTTGCTGCTGTGTGAAATTTAACATTAAAATCTATGTCACAGTTTAGAAACTCTCTTTAGTTTATTTAAGATAAAAAGACAGACTGGCTTGATCTGGGAGAGACCTCAAAGCCCATCCAGTGTCCCCTGCCATGGGCAGGGACACCTTCCACTATCCCAGCTTGCTCCAAGCCCTTGGAAAAGGGCAGGAACAGAGTGGCTTGGGAAGAGGCAGCTCTTGTGCAGGTAAACAAAACTCACCTGGCCCCAGGGCAGGTGAGCTGAGCCCTGCTCACTGCAGGCATGGGAATGGGAGGAGACACCTAGAGCATCCTTCCCAAATGGAATCTCTGACAGCACTGGAAGAGCCTGAGAGCAGAGATGTGGGACCTCAGGCTGCTCTTCAAAAATGTGTTTATTATTGCAGAGAAGTTACAGAAATCTTCATGGGTTAAAGCCAGGCCTGTGAGCTGCCAGCTCCAGCCTAAGCCATGCCTGAAGCCACCTCTGCTCTGGTTACAAAGCATTAGATATTTTATTATATATTATATATTTTTCTTTGCTGAATATCTTAATACATAAAAACCAATCAGTGCCATTCACAACACCTTTACCATTACCTACAGCTTATCATAACTACATAATATTACCACATTATGGCAGTAACTAACCAAACACATATATTTTAATTTTAAGCTTAAAACTTGTTTTTCTGCAGCAGAAAATTCTTCTGACTTGGTAAAAACATGTTTTCTGTTTGCCTGTGCTTTTTGAGATTTATCTTTACTTGGTAAAAACATGCTTTTGTTTGTAGACAACTTAACCTTTGCTTTTAGCCATAAAATCTCTTTTCATCTCATCTCAACCTTTGTCCAGTAACAATTAGCTCAGCAATCTTTATTTTCACACACCTTTTGTTCTTCTCTATCAAAACTCGCTTTCCTTTCTAGAGAACCTTCTGCTGAGCATTCAAATCCATAAAACCTCCCTGTTTTATCCTGCCCTACAAGTACCAAGAGTCACTGTGACTTTTATTCCCTCTTCCCACAGGAGGTGCTGATTTTTCCCAAAGCCTTCTCCCTAATCCATAAATCACCCAGGTGAGTGCCACGGGAGATCCACCACCAGCAGTTACCTCCAAATAACAGGGTTTGATGTCAAAGCCTCCTGCAAGGGCCCCTGAAAACCTGCAGTGAAATTTCAGGAAAGCCAAACCATTATTAAACTGGTTGTAATGCCAATCTTACCTGGAAAGATTCAAACAAATTCCTTTAAATAATACAAAAATTCAGGATTTCTCTATTGTTACACGTTATTTGTCATTAGATACCCAAGAAAGTATTCTCAAGGAAAAAAAAACAATCTCATCCTAATGTGCTTTAACACTTATTTTATAACTAATTCTTATCCTGTTTTGGCCAGCAAACAGCTACAGAGAGTGAAAATGCCACAGTGATGGCTGAGCTGCACAAGTGCATCACTGCAGCTCCTCTGACCCAGCTGCTCACACCAGCATGGCCATTTTATGGGAAAAATCAATCTTTTGGCTCACAGTGTCTAAAAAAACCCCCCCTCCAAATATCATAAGCAAGAAAGGCCATCTCTTTTTAACCCAGAAGGCAAGAGGGACATAAATTAACAGCAAGTAGAGCTTGAAGATAATGAGAGAAAGATAAAACTGGTAAGGTTTTCTTTACAGAGAACAGAAATTCCTTTCCAAGAAAGATCTGAAGAGCTCGAGCTTCCTGGAAAATTCCACTCCAGTGCAATTAAATCTATTTTAAGGAAATGTATCTCAGTGCAATAGCTCTCTGAGTAAAGTATTTTTATTTTAAGGAGTTAATAGTCACAGAAATTCACACCCTTGGAAAATGGCTATTTAATCCTACTTCCAAAGCAGGGATGGAAATTGATTTTCAAGTTCCCACTGACCAGCTGGAAAGGCTGCTGGATGATAAGGAGTGTGATTTCCCAAACCCAGGGACACACTGCTGTTTCCATGGTCACATGCACGGGAATTTAAAGGACTTGGAAAAGCAGTCTCCATTTGGTAGGAGCTGCACTAATACTTCTGCAAGTGGAATTTATTCCCTGTGTGCTCCCAGCACTCCCAAGCCTTCACAGGTCCTGCTCCTCCCCAAAAGAAGCTGTGTCACCTTCACCCTGCATTCTGGAGTTGAAAAATAAGCAAGGTTTTTCCATGCCAGGCTGGGAAGAAGGTCTGTGCTCACATCAAAGCCCAAATTCCTGCTTTCCTGCTGCCTTTCCCAGCCAGGGAGCTGCTGGAAGCTGCGTGTGCACATCCCCAATTTTGAGGAAATGAGGATGTCTGGCAGAGCTTGATCCCCTTCACCATTAGTGAACTTCCACTGTGCCCTGGTTAATCAAATCCCCCAATTATCCCTGGATAAATGCATGTTCACAAGGCTGGACACAGAACAGAGAGGATAAAAACTCACTGGATTATTCCAGGTGCCACAAAACCAGGAGATTCTCAGGTTAGCAGCTCTGAACTGCCAGGTGGACAAATTTGGAATTGGCTTCTTGTTTCCAAAGGCTGAGAAATCAGATTAAAACACACCCAGTCCTCTCCCAAACACTTCTTCCAGGGAAAGGCTTGGGGTTACCGTTGAGGAAAAGGAGATTTGGTCTGCAACAAATGCACACATCTGTGGAAACCCTAAAGCAGATGGGCAGCTTCAGCTTGCAGACAGGTCTGAGACTCTCTGAAGGGTGCCTGAGCAGTGAGGAACAGCCAGCCACTGCCCAGCTGGAGCTTAAAGGCCAGGACAGATCATCAGAGGTGAAGAAAAGCCACAGACTAACCCACTACATGATGTTTTCACCTCACACAAAGGGAGGCTGGAGCCTTGTGATTTATGAAAGCCACCTTCACTAAGGCACAGCACTGCAAGAAATGGCTCCTGTTGTGGCAGCATTTGTGCATCAAACTCCTGCGTGGATTCCTTGGAGTCTTTTAAGAGCTGAACCCCACCCAAAAGTCTCCTCACTGAGTGTACAAACCACATTTCCCACCCTTCTTTCCCTCTTCTTTCCACACAACCTGAAGGTCACAAACTTCAGCACCTCGGCTGACATTTTCCAGCAGGCCCAAAAGCTGCTGGAGTTGTTTTCACAAACAAAAGCCTTTTTTTTTTTTCCCCAAGCTCTAGAACTGGTTATTCTGCACTACTGGTCTGTCCCCAAGTGTTCTGCTGCACTTGCCCTGTTCTGGATAAAGATGAAAGAAATTAAAGATTAAAAATGGACTATGAGGTGTTAATCAAGGTAGGTCAGGCCACCAGCCAGGGCGACACGAGCTTTAATTCTTCTGCTGCTGCAGAGATCAGCAATCTCCTATTTATAGAAAACATGGAAGTGACTGCAACCCTCTCCTTGCCAAGGAAGCAATCCAGAGACATTGTTTACCCCAAACACTTGCAATGATAAAAGGACAACAGCTCTGAGAGTCGAGTCAGTGTCACACAATTCCCCATGCTTCATCCCAGCGCTCTCCCACTTCTCCACCAGCAGCAAAAACCTCTCCACTTTCAGGCAGACAAGTCCTCTGGACACTTGGAATAATCACAGCATGTTTTCAGACTGATCTACAGCTGGGCTGGCCCAGAGCAGGGCAGAGCAAAACATCAACAGAGCACAGACTCAGGGCCTGGTCCAACTTGGGGCACAGCCAGGCTGCTGCTCACACCCAGCACTGCTCCTGTCCATGAGGAGGGAAAAATGGCCAAAACAAAGCACTGCAACAGCAACAGCTCCTCCCAGAGAGGCTTCTCTCTGTGCTGATTATTTCAGGATTCTTTCCTCTGCACTGCTGTGCATTCCCAAAAACAGGAGTGGTTCTGCAGCTGACGCCCAGCTGAAGTTTCCCAGTTACTTCTGGAACATCGTGCTGGGTTCGGATGATCCTTGTGGATCCTGTCCAACTCAGGATATTCTGTGATTCCATGATCATCAGAAGGCTTGAGAGTGGATAAAGCAGCAAGGCACACGTGCTCTCGTTCTGTTTTTAGCCTCACAACAAGACTCAGGCAGGCACAAACACACACTTAGAACGCTGCCCTCGGATGGGAATTGGTTTGGCTTTGGAAAAGATTACAACAAGTGATGACATTTTATGTTTGACTATCACCCAGTCACCAGTGTATGGCTGTGCAGAAACACAGCACAGAATATTTCAAGTTTTAAATGTGTATTTATTTACCACCACCTGATGTTTTCCTATAAAATAATGCCCAATTTTATACTCGTATGTAAAACCATTCTACTTCAACAGAACAATGCAAAGCACCACAAAGAGCCTGAGAAGTCCAGCTGAGGAACTGCTTGGAAAACCAGAGCTGGTTAAAAGATTCAGGATCAGTTTCACCATGGTAGGAAGATTTTGGCCAGGAACTGCCCCTTATTTGTCCAGCACAGCTTGGGCACCTGCCTTTGGGACAGGATCCTCCTCAGCCACAGCAGCAGGCACCCTGACACTGCTTGGAATGGATATGCTGGGAAACTGGAGAAATTACATGCAAAAAGAATCAAAATGTGGTTTATATACCTCTCACCTGGTAGCTGGCTAAGGGCCATAGACAAAAGTATTGTCTTGGTACCTTCCCTTCCTGTCCAGGTTAGTTTTAGCCATAAAAATTCCACTGTTTCCTTCATTTCCTTAAATTTCAGCTGAGCTTTTGAACATTGCTTTATCCACTGGAAAGAAAATCCAAGGAGCAGACATGAATTTGACAAATAAATGTAAATCCCCATCAGGCCTAATTCAGTGGGTCTTTTACAAGCCAACCTAGCCTAGAATTAAAAGTGACACAGTTTTCTATATATGCATTTTGCCAGGATTGTAACCTATTAAAATAATTAATCAGCAAAGTTTTGCAAACCATTCATCAAACACACAAACATCCACGAGGGCTCCATGTCACTAGACAAGTATAAGGAAAGAATTAACACCATTTCATTACCCTGTCTCCTAAAACCAATGTTAAATTATTGCAAAAACGCTGAATTATGAAATAATGCTTTGGTTTACAATCTCCAGGTGCAGCCTTTGTGCTGTCCAAAGGTTCTTGGATAGTGCTGATAAGGCAGGAATTCATTCCTGCAAGGTTTCAGTCACTCCACCAGATCCCACTGCAGGCAGCCACTGACATTCCCCAATTTCTGATCCCCGTGCCCTCCCTGGTATTAAAAACAGAAAGCAAACAGGAAAATACACATGACTTCATGTGCTGGCAGCAGGAGCAGCCGGCAGGATGGCAGGGAGAGGATGAGCACAGCCAGGCAGACCTTGGGAGGGGGGACAGGACTGGAATGACAGAGGACACAGAGCCACAGCAGTGGGAGAAGACGATGAGGGAGCAGAGCAGCCTCACAGAGCAGACGAAAAAAAAAAAACACCTCGCAGGCCTTCACAATTCTGCAGCACAGCATCCTTGCACCGGAGGATTCCTGGAAAACGCACACACGAACCTGGAGCCTTTCCACAGCGGCTCTGGACTTCCCCAAAGGATGCTCTCAGCCAGGCCGGGCCCGCCCGGAGCTCTCCGCTCCCGCTGGATCCCCCCGGGCTCCAGGAACCCAAGGCTCCCGTTTCTCCCCCGGTGCAGGGGCTGAGCATTCCCCGGGCTCAAGATCCCCCCAAGCACACGCTACATGCAGGCATCACCTCGCAGGGCCCGCTCCCACGCCATTCCTCCGGGGCACAAGCCCGGCTCGACGCCTTTTGCCACAAGCCAAGAGGCCGTGTCCGAGATGTGCCCGCTTCTCCCCGCTGCACCCGTGGAGCCCTGCCAGCCCCGCGCCCCCACATCTTATTTCTGTCGTGCACCGGCAGGCCCCAGCCCTTCAGGACCCCCAGTCCATCCCTTCCTGCATCCTCAGGGCCCCCCGAAGCCATCCCCCGCTGCAGCCCCGGCCCGAGCACCCCCTCGGGCGGGCGGTACCTTCGCGGCAGCGCCGCCGCCAGATCGTGTCGGTGCGGAGGATGCGGCGGAAGGTGGTGCACACTCGGGCCAGGCTGGGCAGGTCGGTACCGGGCAGGGAGCCGAAGATCTGCACCAGCAGCTCCGGGGGCANCGGCGCCGGTGCCCGGTAACGGGGCGCGCTGCGGGGCAGGGCTGGGGGCGCGCTCGCCGCGTCCCGTCCCGCTTCCTGCTCCAATTCCAGCAAAAACAACAGACAGTCCCTTCCCTTGGGAAAGTCCGGCTGCGGGAGAAGGGATTAAAGAAAAAAAAAAAAAGGAGGAAACCATCTCTGCCCCGTGTGAGGATCGAACTCACGACCTTCAGATTATGAGACTGACGCGCTACCTACTGCGCTAACGAGGCTCCTCGAAATCCCTTCCTCCGCGCACGGCCCTTGTGCCTGCGCCTCCGCCTTCCCCAGGCTCGCATCCTCACCGCCATGCCCGGGATGCTGCCTGAGAAACCTCTTTCCTTACAAAAATCTCCTTTTCTGCACCTATTTTGATTGTTCCGTTGTATTTTTCCCCCATTCGTTCTTCTCCCTGTTTTTCTGCCAGCCAGACCTCACCTTTTGTGCAAATGGCTCCTCTTTCCCACGGTGTTCTGCAAGAGATATCTTGCATTTTGTCTTTTTTTGGGTTGTTGCTTTTTATTATGGTTTTGGAAATGGCTCCCTTTTGTTCTATGTTGTTCTGCAAAACAGCTGCAGAGTCCTTTGGGGTTCCTAAGCATCCTCATCCTGCTGGCCAGGAATAGACCGTGAGGGCTGTGCTGACAACGGGCTCGCAAGGAAATCAAGTTGCTTCCACATAATTAACAAAAATAAGAGCCGGCCTCGTTTGCTGTGAAGAGACGCTGTTCAGCTGGGATTTCTGCAGTGGAATGAGCTCTCTGCTCTCAGTACAAGAGGGTCCCCAGTGCTGCTGGCTGAAGTGCTGCCCTGAATCCTAATGGAGGGGCCTCGCCCCCAGCGAGGGTCCCACGGCTGCAGTCGCCATGACAATCGAGCAACAAATCCCCAAACTGGCAGAAGACAGGGAAACAGAGATTTAATTGATGCAGAAAGTCTGAGAGCATCGCCCACGAGAATCGCTGCAGGGAGGCTGCTCTGCACAGCCAGGAGCTGGAGAGGATGAAGGAGGAACAGACTTTTGGACACTGTAGAATCCCACAATGGTTTGGGTTGGAAGGGATCTTACAATCATCCCATTCCAGCCCCCTGCCATGGCAGGGACACCTTCCACCATCCCATGTTGTTCCCAGCCCCATCCAGCCCAGCCTTGGGCACTTCCAGGGATCCAGGGGCAGCCTCAGCTGCTCTGGGCACCTGTGCCAGGGCCTGCCCACCCTCCCAGGGCACAATTCCCTCCCAATATCCCATCCAGCCCTGCCCTCTGGCAGTGGCAGCCATTCCCGTGTGCTGTCCCTCCATCCCTTGTCCCCAGTCCCTCTCCAGCTCTCCTGGAGCCCCTTTAGACCCTGGAAGGGGCTCTGAGCTCTCCATGGAGCCTTCTCCAGCTGAGCACCCCCAGCTCTCCCAGCTTGGCCCCAGAGCAGAGTTTTTCCAGCTTTTGAAGCATTTCCCTGGCTCCTCTGGACTCTCTCCAACAGCTCCACGTCCTTTTTACTTTGAGGGCTCCAGGGCTCCAGTGGCATTTCATGAGAGCAGAGAAGAGGGAAGAACCACCCCCCTTGTCCTACTGCTCACAGTCCTTTTGATTCTCACCAGACCGGATGGGATGCTTGAGTTACACCAAAGGTCCAATGGGCAGCTGTAGTTGTGGGGGCCACAACCCTGATTCCCAAGGATCTGGGATGGGATGTGGGATGATAAGTCCAGGCTTCCTGGTTCATGGTACAAACAGCATTGCTCCAGCCCTGGGATGAGTAAATGCTCGCTTTCTCCCAGGCTGAAGCGCTGCGTCCCGCCCTCCGACTGCCCACGTGCAGGATGAGGTATCATTGTTAGTGCTGTGCTAATCCTTTGGGGCCTCAGTGATGGACAAATTCAGTGCCCACAGTTCTGACTAAATTACAAAAGGCTGCTCCAAGCATCTAAGCCAAGGCACATGGGCAGTGAGTCATGTAAACCAAACATCAAATCTTTGGAAGTACGGCTGGAGCTGTTTTCCACCTGTGGGGAATCCCGTGGCTTTTCCCACGTTCCATTATGCTCAACTGGTACTTAAAGGTTCTGACATGGATTTCCAAGGCCTTGTCATGTCTGTTTGTTTAGGAACTGATGGATTCATGGAGGGGACAGGGGAAAGTACTGATGGCAAGGATTTTCGTGTGAATGAAACAAAAGATGTCCTCAGTGACATTGCCTGGAGCAGAACCACGCCAGTCACAGCACACACATGCTTTCCCCTCTTTTGCCTTTCTATTTTTATCTGAACTTTATTCTTTCTCCTTTTCCACTGAATGCTCCTGCTGCCTAATCACCCTACAACCTTCTCTCCTTTCCCTCACCCACCTGACCCCTGTTACCTGACCCCACAGTCTTGGCTCCGTGGGTCCTGAGGCACATTTCTCACACATCAGCCCTTCCCCTGGCCCACTGACCCCCTTTCCAGCCCAGCCCAGCAGAAGGCAGGACTGGAAAGGGCTCTGATGGACAACCCATCACAAATCCATGCCAGTTCCCACAGAGCTCCATTGCCCTGTGCTGATTTCCTCCAGATGAAGAAGAGCAAAGGGAAAAGTCTGGCAGTGCCCACCTCCATCCCACACTGATGTCACCCAGAGCCCGGCAAAGCCTGGGGCAAAGCTCCCAGTGCTCCAAGTGACCACGTTTCTCCTTCTAACAGAGCAGAGTGAGGGAATTCCAGCCCTTCATCACATCAGAAAGGAGAAACAATTGCTGTCTCCAATTTCCAGTGCTGTTCTTGTGGAGCAGCACACAATAGTTTTGGAGCCTGGGCACATCCAAGGTCCTTGAGGCCCAGAAAGTGGAGACCTGGTGCACAACAGGGTGGTTATAACTGAATATCACCTTCCACTTCAGTCATCAAAGTCTAAGATTGCTGCTTTCTGCCCTATCTTACCAAATCCATTATCTGAATCACCCAACTTTGTTTGTGACAGTAGGGAAAAAGGAAAAGTGCGTTATCATCACCTCCCATCCTCTGTGGCACTGTCTGAGCACCTTCCTTGGAAAACATTCCCAGAATAATGGCCTGGAGCTTTCCAGTGCTGCTGTCTCAGGCAGCCCTTACCACAGGGCCCTTGAAAAAGGATGTAGTGAAAGGGGAAATGTTATTGTTTCATCTCCCCTCAGCAATTAAGGAGCTGATGCAGCTCTCGCTGTAGTCAATTAGTCTTCACGCGCACTAAAGGGCTTTGGATGGCTCCCAAAGTTAGTGTCCTCATTTTCTGTAATGCTGGAAGTGTTTACTCCTTCCCAGGCTCCGAGCAGGGCTGAGCCAGCTGATGGCATAGCCAGCCAATTATGACCAGAACAGTGAGGAGACAATGATTTATTTTCCATTTGGCAAGAGGGACAGAAAAGTATGGCAAGGCAGGCCGAGACAGATGAACAATCCTTCCCTGCAAGCCCTGTTTGCCACAGAGAGTATTTGCAGCAAGTTTTTTTGGCATGGTCCTGCACTGAGATTTCTGCTTTGTAATAACAAACAAAAAATTCCTCTTGCCTCCTAAAAACCTGCTCCCACCCTTGGAGGGAGGACACATTAAAGAGAGAATATCCCAATAGAAAGGCTGAAGAGTTTTGCTTTGGTTTTTGTAATGTGAATATTTTAAGCTGGAAAACAGCTCTTCTGGTCCTGAGATGATGATTTCTCACTTCCTTGCTCTCTCTGTGGACGTTGATCTCACCAGATTTTGCAGGATAAACACCACTGGACAGGCTGGGCTCTTCAGGGGAAACCCAGAGCACTGCAGAAAAGCTGCTGATGGCTCAGGAAGTGGTGACATCCTTCTGCTTTAGAGCAGAGCTTGGTGCCCTCTCTTTAATTGGCTCCTAATGCCAGGGGGCAGGGATAGATGGATAGCAGGAAGGAATTCTTTCTTCCCTGGGAGGGTGGTGAGGCCCTGGAACAGGTTCCCAGAGAAGCTGTGGCTGCCTCAAGCCTGGAAGTGCCCCCTGGACAGGGCTTGGAGCCATCTGGGACGGTGGAAGGTGTCCCTGCCCAGGGCAGGGAGTGGCACTGGATGGGCTTTAAGGTCCCTTCCAACCCAAACCTTTAAGATCACTTCCAACCTTCCAACCCCAAACATTCCATGATTCTATGATTTATGGCAGAGAGGATGATCTTTCTTCAAAGTGCTGTCCTTGCCATGAGGAATCAGTCAATCTGGAGGCTGTGAGTGCTTGGAGTCACCCAAAATGTCACATCACTTCTACCACAAGCAGATCTTGTCCCTCCACCTTCAGTCCTAGTCCAGCCTGAACAATTTAGTTCTGTTCAACACCTGAAGCAGCTTGGCTGCAGAAGGACCCTCCTGCTCTGCAGGGCTCAGGTGTTGGGGGTGCTGATCCCTGGTTGTGTAGGGCTCAGGTGTTATCCCTGGGCACTGATCCCTGGTTGTGCAATCCCAGGCAGTTCCTGGAACCTCTCAACGTCAGCGAGGAGAGCGTTTCCTGACCCACAGGCGACACAGCACTCTGTTAATATTTCAACATGAGGGGGATTGCTTCAATCCTAGGAGATCACAAATCAGGGGAAGACCTCGTTACACACTGTGCTGTTCCACAAGTTCCCTGCTCTGCCTCCCGTGCTGTCACTGCTGCTTGCCAAGATGTTATGGATTTTCTGAGGGAAAAGCAGAACACAAACACAACTCGCTGTTGCTTACACCAACTGGTTTACCGTGTGCCATCAAGCAGTATTTCCCATTTAAAACTCGGTCCTGGAGCCAAGAGCTGTTTGCTGGAACAGCAGGAACAGCAGGAACTGACATCAGTTGTGGTGTCCAGCAATGATGTCTTGGGTAAC
The DNA here is from genome assembly GCA_013400255.1 of Sitta europaea. Taxonomy (NCBI): domain Eukaryota; kingdom Metazoa; phylum Chordata; class Aves; order Passeriformes; family Sittidae; genus Sitta; species Sitta europaea. The sequence goes on along the minus strand of VXBS01006715.1, from coordinate 33,488 downwards.
CCTTCGTGCAGGGGGAGTTTTTAGCCAAACATTTTATGAAAATGATGTTTTCGTGATGACGTTGCACCCATCTGTGTGTTAGCTTGGATTTACCATCCAAACAAAGCATGTCTAATAGTCTAGAACATGTGATATTCCAAAAGACAGTGTTGTGTTCCTGCTAAGGGACGGGCTCAGCTGTTGTTAGACCTCAGAGAAAACCCCACTCAGGCAAAATGTGAGTTCTCTCTCTAGCTTCATTACTCTCAAATTACACTTTTCTACCTCCAAACCAGATATTTTGCCATTCTCACCACTTCTTCCTAAAGTTCTCCTAATTCAGAAGGTGAAATTGGAAGAGTGGGAATTTGTTCTTAAGGGCAGCCACCATCTTGAGGCAAATTTAAGATGAAAACTTCCCAGAAGAGTTATTTTAAGACACTGCAAACAATTCTCTACAGTTGGATTCTGCCTGAAAATCTCCAACAGCAGCTGGGTAATGGCTGCACACTTATAAAAAAAAACCAAACCCACATTAATCTTGAGCTGAGCTGGATCGATAAGAACAATTTGTGAGCAAAGAACTGAGGGGAGGTATTTTAAATCAGGTTGAAATGCAAGTTATTATCAGCACAATGTCTTTCCTTTTATTTTATGGGGCTTTTCTCTCTGTATTCCTGGTGAATTTAATACTGCTGACAGCTGCTGAGCTCCCAGCCCCACACACAGAGTGCTGTCTTCCAGGAAGGGTGCAGCACAGCAGAGGAACAGCTTTGTCTGTTCCTTAGGGGGAAAAAAAAAAAAAAAAAAGCCTTTTCAGTCCCATTTTACCAGAAAAATGAGGGGATGATTTATTATTCTGAATGTGAAATACACTCGTTTCATTGTGAGGCAGTTCATGTGGGAAAAAAATAGGAAAAGTGGGAGTTTGTCCCAAGGGAAATGCTGTGAATATCAGCCACAGTTTGGAGTCACTGTTCATACTGGATTTTTAACAAAAAGAAAAACACCAACCCAACTTTGTGGAAGATAGAACGGTTGGGAAAACCTGTTTTGCTTTTTTTTTTTTTTTTTACTTAGTATTTAGTCTGGAATATTAGGTGCATACAGGAGGATCTGAGCTGAAATCCAAACCCAGCCTGTGCTCTAACCTGCTTGGTGAATTTGGGAAATCACTTCTCCTTTGCCTCATGCAAAACTAGGGCTGACAGGGATTGTAAGGGATTATTTACCCCAGCCTTCTCCCTGAGATCAGAACAATTCTCCCTGAACTCTTCAGAGCAGATGTTTTACTAATTTCTCATTAAATAAAAACATCCAAAGGTGATTATTTCAGTTTCTTACCTAGGGAATTTCTTCTGATGCTCAACAGTTCTTACCCTTAGCCCAGTGCCTAATTTCTATGGCCTTTTCCAAGCTGTAAGCTCATTATTTCTCATCCTGGTCCCACAGCATGCAGGGGAAAGCTAATTCCCTCCAGCTCTGCAGAAACCTTTTGCATATTTGAAGACGATGTAATGTCCCCTTCGGGCTCAGCCTCCTCTCCCTCAGCCTAAATGCTCTGTAAAGTGTTCTGAGGCCAGGATAAAAACGCTCTGCAGCTCCATTTTTGAAGGGCTCTGTTCCAACACCATCGCTGAGCCTGAAGCCAAAGCGTTTTCCAAAGCAGCGTTTTCTCGCCCGGGATGGGGAGCTGTGCTGAGGCAGAGCTGATCCCAAAGGCTGTGTCCATGCTGTCATTCCAACTGCTCCTAACACCTTCCTCAAATCCAGACTCGCCAACTGTCTGTGCTGTCGACACGCAGACACGGGCGGAGGCTGAGCTGAGGAGGGGAAGGTCAGGCAAGTCTCGGTGTGGATCTAAGTTTCCTTCTCACAGTCTCTGCGGATTATTTATGAGAGGAACATGTGATAGCCCAGCCTGTCAGCAGATACTCTGATTGTGGCTCTCCCCAAGCACCATATGGATGCTTTCAGCCGGAGCTACAGCCCTGCTAACAGTCGCCTTGTGGATGCAAACCGCACATGGAGCCCGGAATCGTCAGCCCTGACACCAGGACGCACCTGGACACCCCAAAAATAACATTATGTGGTTTCACCAGGGCTCATCCTCCTGCCTTCAGTCCTCAGAGCATGCTGGAATTTCCTCGGCCTGGAAAATGTTTTTTTAAAAGGCAGGCATTTAAATAAGAGTCCTGTTGACACAGAAATTTGGGATTGCTGGTTCAAGTTCCAGAGGTATCAGTGTTCTGCTGGTCATCCATGTCTCACCTGCTATCCCTCAACAGTGATGTGATGGACAGAGCAATCACACACCTTAGGGCTGCATTTCCTTGTTAGTCACAGCTTTAATGGCCTCATAATGACAGGCCACTGAACTTCGTGACCCTGAATCACAGAATTAGGTAATGAACTCTCATTCCTTTGTGGGAGTGCAGATTCACTCCAAATTCAATGCATTGTTCCACCCCCAAAAATTTAAAAACACTGGTAATCTCTCAGATGGTTAGAAAACTGTCTTTCTCCCTCCTAAGGACAGTTTCTTAGTATTCCTAAAGGACATTCCTGGCCACAGCTCCCTGTCCCTTGGATTGCACAGCGAGATTGTGTTGCCCTATTGTTGCAAAATCATCCTTAAATTTCAAAACACAGTGCTGGGAACGTATGTGAGAGAAAGAGAGAGAGAGAGATGCAGCTGAAAAGCTCCAGCCAACAGCTTGTGTCAGAAAGCTGCTAAGCAGGAAACAGTTGGGCAGTTTTACTCACAACGTGGTGTCTGTGACCGAAGTTGTGATTTAATCAATTCCTTACAAACCGCACGAGATCGGGGGGCGGCTTCTGAGAAAATCAGAGCACCTGCTCCTAGATTTTTGTTCTTCAAATGCACACTCTACCACATCTCCATGTCAATGTGAAGGCAAACTGGTGCCAGATCATTGAACTTGCACTTTTGCACGGAGATAAGTGCATAAGTACCCATGTTGAAGGGGATGTTGTGTGCAACTCCGAGGTGGCCACGGCTGCGAGTTCATGGGATCATGGAATAATGGAATACCAGGTTGGAGAGGACCTCAAGGATCATCTGGCCCAAGGTTTCTTGGCAAAAGCACCATCTAGACAAGACGGCTGAATCTTAAAAGCGTCCAATATTGGGGAATCCGCCACACTCCTGGGGAGATTGTTCTTTTTTGTTACTATAGGGGAACATGTCAGGGCACCGAGGAGGCCATGGCTGTGTGTCACTAAAGAAGAACACTGCCTGGCACTGAGGTGACCATGGCTGTGTGTCACTGAGAACATGGCCTGGCACTGAGGTGACCATGGCTGTGTGTCACTAAAGAAGAACACTGCCTGCCACTGAGGAGGCCATGGCTGTGTGCCACAGAGCAGGAACAGTGACAGGGCACTGTGACATTCACATAGCATGATGGTTGTGTCACTAAGGAAAAACACAGCCTGGGACCAAGGTGGCCATGGCTGTGTCACTGAGGGGACACTGCCTGGCACTGAGGAGGCCATGGCTGTGTCACTGAGTAAGAACATGGCCTGGCACAAGGAGGCCATGGCTGTCGCTGAGGGGACACTGCCCGGCACTGGGGCAGCCATGGCTGTCACTGAGGGGACACTGCCTGGCACTGAGGAGGCCATGGCTGTGTGTCACTGAGAACATGGCCTGGCACTGAGGAGGCCATGGCTGTGTGTCACTGAGAACATGGCCTGGCACTGAGGAGGCCATGGCTGTGTGTCACTGAGAACATGGCCTGGCACTGAGGAGGCCATGGCTGTGTGTCACTGAGAACATGGCCTGGCACTGAGGAGGCCATGGCTGTGTGTCACTGAGAACATGGCCTGGCACTGAGGAGGCCATGGCTGTGTGTCACTGAGAACATGGCCTGGCACTGAGGAGGCCATGGCTGTGTGTCACTGAGAACATGGCCTGGCACTGAGGAGGCCATGGCTGTGTGTCACTGAGAACATGGCCTGGCACTGAGGAGGCCATGGCTGTGTGTCACTGAGAACATGGCCTGGCACTGAGGAGGCCATGGCTGTGTGTCACTGAGAACATGGCCTGGCACTGAGGAGGCCATGGCTGTGTGTCACTGAGAACATGGCCTGGCACTGAGGAGGCCATGGCTGTGTGTCACTGAGAACATGGCCTGGCACTGAGGAGGCCATGGCTGTGTGTCACTGAGAACATGGCCTGGCACTGAGGAGGCCATGGCTGTGTGTCACTGAGAACATGGCCTGGCACTGAGGAGGCCATGGCTGTGTGTCACTGAGAACATGGCCTGGCACTGAGGAGGCCATGGCTGTGTGTCACTGAGAACATGGCCTGGCACTGAGGAGGCCATGGCTGTGTGTCACTGAGAACATGGCCTGGCACTGAGGAGGCCATGGCTGTGTGTCACTGAGAACATGGCCTGGCACTGAGGAGGCCATGGCTGTGTGTCACTGAGAACATGGCCTGGCACTGAGGAGGCCATGGCTGTGTGTCACTGAGAACATGGCCTGGCACTGAGGAGGCCATGGCTGTGTGTCACTGAGAACATGGCCTGGCACTGAGGAGGCCATGGCTGTGTGTCACTGAGAACATGGCCTGGCACTGAGGAGGCCATGGCTGTGTGTCACTGAGAACATGGCCTGGCACTGAGGAGGCCATGGCTGTGTGTCACTGAGAACATGGCCTGGCACTGAGGAGGCCATGGCTGTGTGTCACTGAGAACATGGCCTGGCACTGAGGAGGCCATGGCTGTGTGTCACTGAGAACATGGCCTGGCACTGAGGAGGCCATGGCTGTGTGTCACTGAGAACATGGCCTGGCACTGAGGAGGCCATGGCTGTGTGTCACTGAGAACATGGCCTGGCACTGAGGAGGCCATGGCTGTGTGTCACTGAGAACATGGCCTGGCACTGAGGAGGCCATGGCTGTGTGTCACTGAGAACATGGCCTGGCACTGAGGAGGCCATGGCTGTGTGTCACTGAGAACATGGCCTGGCACTGAGGAGGCCATGGCTGTGTGTCACTGAGAACATGGCCTGGCACTGAGGAGGCCATGGCTGTGTGTCACTGAGAACATGGCCTGGCACTGAGGAGGCCATGGCTGTGTGTCACTGAGAACATGGCCTGGCACTGAGGAGGCCATGGCTGTGTGTCACTGAGAACATGGCCTGGCACTGAGGAGGCCATGGCTGTGTGTCACTGAGAACATGGCCTGGCACTGAGGAGGCCATGGCTGTGTGTCACTGAGAACATGGCCTGGCACTGAGGAGGCCATGGCTGTGTGTCACTGAGAACATGGCCTGGCACTGAGGAGGCCATGGCTGTGTGTCACTGAGAACATGGCCTGGCACTGAGGAGGCCATGGCTGTGTGTCACTGAGAACATGGCCTGGCACTGAGGAGGCCATGGCTGTGTGTCACTGAGAACATGGCCTGGCACTGAGGAGGCCATGGCTGTGTCACTGAGGGGACACGGCCTGGCACAAGGAGGCCATGGCTGTCGCTGAGGGGACACGGCCTGGCACTGGGGCAGCCATGGCTGTGTCACAGGAGAAAACAGCCTGGTAAAAGTGGGACCATGGCTGTGTGTCACTGAGGGGATACTGCCCGGCACCAGAGTGGCCATGGCTGTCACTGAGGGGACACAGCCTGGCACAAGGGCAGCTATGGCTGTCACTGAGGGGACACTGCCCGGCACTGAGGCAGCCATGGCCGTCACTGAGGGGACACTGCCCGGCACTGAGGCAGCCATGGCCGCGTCACTNTGCTCCTGCTGACAGCGGGGCCCCGCGGGCGGAGCGGGCCCGGGGCTGCCCCGGTGTCGCCCCGGTGTCCCGGCCTGCTCGGGGCTGTGGTGGAGTCAAAGCCCGGCCCGTGCTCCGGGGTTGTTTACCCCGGCGGTTCGGGACAGGGGGGTTTTGTGGGGTGGCGAGGTGTGGGCTGGCAGCCGTGCTGTGCCCGGTGCGCTGCGAGAGGGGTTTGGGGTGGGGAGATCTGTTCATGGCATCATCCATTATCGACTGCAAAACTCCCAGGAGCCTGGAAACATCCTCGGTGTGTGTGTGCCAGGAGCTGGGCCTGCCCTTCCCTCCGGTGTCTGCTCAGTGTCCGGCGGCCTCTGCGCCAGTGGCAGCGGAATTAAAGCTCCACTGGCAGCCGGTGCCTGGCGCGGGGAGAGGAATTCTCCACCCGGACTGGGGCGTGTGGCTCCTGTCTCTGTTTGGCTGTTGAAAACTAGCAGGGCATCGAAAAGAGCTGTGTAATGATGGCTGGGAAAATGAGATTAGTCCCTTTCGAGAAGGAGCGGCCTCGCCAGAGCTGTGCCCCGCTTCGGTGTGTGCTCAGGACGGGAGCGATCCCAGGGCTCGGGATCTGCCCGTGTGTGTCGGTGCGGGAGGCTGGAGCGCGGCGAGGGTAACGCGAGCTGGCAGCGTAACCTATTTCTGCATGAGCTGTAAAATCCCGTACGTGAGATGGAATTGGTGGAAGTAATTGATCCAGATTTTCCTTTCTTCCTGCCTTTGGGTTAAAGTCAAGCTGCTTAGGAGAGCTTTGTGATGTGCCCACCCTTGCCTGTGCCGTGGTGGTAGATGTGAGCAGCTCCCCGCAGTGAAGCGGGGAGGATGTTGATCTGACAGGAGTCTGTGTTTATGCCGCCCCTTTTCTCTTTTCCCTTCCAAAACTGTTGTTGACCCCGTCGCCTGTCAGCAGCCTGTGTTGCAGGTATTAAGTTCAGCTAGGATGGCAGCCAAGCAGTTGCCACTGCAACTACTGTCGTCAGAGAACAGTGTTTATCTGTGGCTGACTGGGGCCTGATTTTGAACACGCCACACACAATAATCTCCATGATTTGCCCGGTTTATGTTCCTTCTACTCCGGGGAGTTCTGCTGAATAACATCGCTGTGAACAAACCTGTTCCAGCTGAAAAGTTAGTGCTCGCCAGGTGGATGGCTGGTCTCGCTCTCTCCACGTATCTTTTGTGTTTCTGGTTAATCTTAAAAAGTATTTTAACGAGGTGGAACTCCGTGCCCTTGAAGCGCTCCCGCTGGGCTCTGGGAATGTGGCTCGGGATGTGGGGTGGCTCTCAGGTGAAGGCTTCCCGTGCTCCTTGCCTGAGCTCTGCCTGATTCACCTGCAGCTTCACACGGTGATTCACAGGAGCTGCATTCCTTGCCGGGCTCGTGAGGAGGATGTGTTCCATGGGCACAAACACCGAGGAGACTGAGGGGTGTTATTGCTGAGTGTCCTGCCATTAGCATTCCAACGGGGAGCTGGCCTAAGTGCTTCTCTCCCTAGGCACGTGTGTGTTCAAGCCGTGATGCAACTCTAAATCATCTCTCTTGGAGCTGTCTGGAACCTGAAAACAGCCTGGAAAACAGAAGGGTTAAAATCGAGTTCACTGCATCTGAAAGTAGGCAAGGGACACTGAGATGAGGCGGCCCCTGAAAGCGACCGGGGCTGTTTACTCTGCCTCGTGTACTTTAGCCCGGTTCGTGATATCTGTTCTATTAATAATTCTGTCTGAAGAGGGGTGAACTTTATCTTTAAAACTTGGCACGGAGAGAGGCAAAATGTGTGGGGCCAGCAGAGCCCCCCAGCAGCTCCTGCAACAATGGGTGCGGCCGAGTCAAAATAAAACCTGGAATTTGGTAACAGGAGAGCACACAAGGAAAGCTGATGCTGCCAGGCTTGGGCCAGTCCCGGGGCTCAAATAATTGTTGACCATTTCCTCTTCTGGGACCCGACAGAAATAGCACAGGGTATTTAGTTGTTAACTTGGGTGGTGTAATTTGAGGCCTTAACTGTGTGAGGTTAAATGTGTGCCTCAGTGGGCAGAAAGTGAGGGGGTGTGGGGAGGGAAGGATCTCCTTTAACACTTTCCAGGAGTGCCAGGCAGGTGCACACAGCGCTTGTCACCTTGGGTTAAGGAGCAGGGATCAGCTGTCACAGGAGAGGCTGTACTCCTGATAGTGCTGGCGCATTTGGAAATTGCTTTGCCTGAATTTCCTCTTCTGGCTTTTCCTGACACATGGTCCCTCTCTTCAGCGGTGGAGAAATAAGGAAATAACAGCATTAACTGTGAATGTTTAAACTGTTTTTTTTTTTAATCCCTTGCAGAACAAAGAGTGGAAGATGTACGACTGATTCGGGATCAGCATCCCACTAAAATACCAGTAAGTGCAGTTCTTTTAATTTTTTTACTTCAGTTCCCAGTCTGGTGTTCTTTTTAGCCATTAGAAACCTGTGAAAGAGCTGTCCCAAGGAGCCCAAATGAAAATGTGGCTGTTGAGGGAGGCTAAGCCTGGATTTCAGGAGCATTCTCAAGGAGTAACTCTCACAGTTGCAAGGTGCTCACAGGGGCTGGAGGAAGTGGCATTTCCGGAGTTTTGCAGTTGTGTGTTGTAACTTGGAAGAACACCACACCCCAGCTGAGCTCTGAGATCCTCCTGAGCACTCAGCTCTTCTCTCTGTGGTTTTCTCCTCCGAATCAAGACTTCAGAGGCTCACCAAGGAGAGCAGACAGGAGTGTAGAGGCAGATACGGGTTTGCTCATCAGCCTGTGCTGAGAAGGACACAAATGCTTTTCTCCTGGGAGTGGGCCTGTGCTAAGGTCTCCAGGAATGCTGCTGGGCTGTCCAGCTCACATTGGATATCACCCCTCACCTTCAGCTCCAAATGCTGCCTAAGTTTGGATTCGATTTTACTGACGGCATTCTCCAAGTTAAAAATGCAGAGAATATCCTCCAAGTTAAAAATGCAGAGAATATCCTCCAAGTTAAAAATGCAGGGAATATCCTCCAAGCACAAGGCCTGGATTGTGTTCTGTCACTGATGGGATCTTCAGCAGGGAATGGGACCCTCAGCCTCGGGCTCTGTGAGGAGATTTGGTGACCCCAGAGTGTGGAAATTCTGCTGGGAACCAACTGCAAACTGAGCAAGCTCACTGATGGAAGCTGCTGTAGAAACAGAAACCAGAAGATTTTCAGCTTTCCTTGGACTTTACACTCCTTCACCTTGGAGCTGCCACTGCTGCTTCCCTGTGCAGCTGGGCAAAGGAACAAGGAATACTTCACAGCAGGGATTTTCTGACTTTTTTGGAATGTTTCGTTTTCCCAAAAGGCGCTTTCCTTGCAAATCTGTTTCCTGACAAATATTGCTTTTTCACTCACCTTTCAGAGACCACTTAGCCATAGTCCCCAAGCTCTGTGACCACAGATTGAAAGCCAGGGATTTATGGCAAAACTCTCCTTTCAGTCAGCCGTGGACAGGATCCAACCAAAAACTCAGAGGTACCTAAGGAACTTGCTGGAGCCATGGTGAAGCAAATTCCCAACTATCCCTGCTGGGATCCCTGGTGCCAGTCAGTGCCTCGTTATTGTCATTAGCAGTTCTGGGTGAGACAAGGTGGCAGTGTCACACTAGATGATAAATCCCTCCTGTGCTGTCAACATCCTCCATTTCTGCTGGTAGAAATATCTACTGCTTACAGCCTAACTGCTTAAAAATAGTGGGGCTTTGTTACCCAGAACGAGCCAGCATTTATTTCAACTGATGTAAGGCTCTTTCTCTGGTGGAATTCAATCAACATCTCTTCACCTGTGCAGCTTTTTAAGATCAACACAGCCAGACCCTGTGAGCATGGAAAGGGTCCAAGGGACTGGTGTCACGTAGCTCCTGTTGACTGAAGATCAACAAACCCCACGTGGCCCTGGAAACGGGAGCACACGAGTTCTGAGATCACTTCTTAAAAGCAGGAACTACCCTCAGTTCCTTAAATTGGGAAATCTGCAGTTTCTCTGTCAATTAAGGGGTTATTGCACAGCAGTCCTGGCAGAGTTACTGGTTCCTGAGCGTGCTTGAGGAAATTTGCTCCTTAATTTGGAAATTGGAGGGTTTGTACCTTTCCAAAGTAGCTTTTTGTCATGTATTAGAGGAACCATGGGAGGTGAATGGAACAGCAGAGTCATCTGGAGTGGTAGTTCTTAAAGAGATGGCCTGAAACTGAAGAAATTCCAGTGAAAACTGCTTGACCTGGCAGACTTCTACAGCAGCACAAACCCCTGGTTAGTCAGTGCAGTGTGCTAGAGGGGAGTGGGCTTGATCTTTCCTTGGATTTCCTTGGTGCTGGGTAATTCAGTGCTGGGTTAAATGATGGCAGCAGAGGAAGTCTTCTGAAATGGCACTGAACTGTGGAGATGTGCTCTAAAATCCCTGTGTGTTACCCCTCTGTGCAGTGGCTCTTGCAAACAGAACAGAGGAGCACGTGAAAATAATTCATTCTCATGGAAACACAGAATTGTTTGGGTTGGAAAAGACCTTTAAGATAATTAAGCCCAACCATGAATTGTTGCTTTTTAGATTGCAGGTGCTGCATTCACAGCTGAAGGGGACTGGAGCTGGGAGGGGAGGATGAGGGTACCAGACACTGTTCCTGCCCTCCACATCTTCTGTGCTTTGTGTTTCTTCTCAGGTGATCATTGAGAGGTACAAGGGAGAGAAGCAGCTTCCAGTTTTGGATAAGACCAAGTTCCTGGTGCCAGACCATGTCAACATGAGCGAGCTAATCAAAATTATCAGGTAGTATTGCTGGGATTCCAGTGTGAACTGATCACCTCACACTGGGATGCTCTGTTAATTCCCCCCCTGGTGCTCTGGGGAGTTCTAAATGGAAAATTCATTTAATGAACACTAGGACAAATCCAGGAGAAGGTGCTTTGCCTTTTGCTTTGCTGGAAAATCTCCACTCTGAAGAGAGCTGGGCTGAGCTTCCAAGAGAAATACCATTCCCAGAGCTGTAGGAGGGAGTCTGGGGCTGTGAATCCCTGTCTGCCATGGGTCCTTGTGCCCAGGGCTCCAGCACTTGGCTATTTTGGGATGGCTCCTCTCCTCTGCCACAGAGTCCCCCTCGGGAGTGGCTGCCTCTTCCCACCCACTGGGAAGGGGACTTGGGGCTCGCAGCCAGAGCTCAGTGCTGCTGCTTGGGGATGCTGTTGGCATCCTTGGGGAACTGAAGCTTCCCTCAGTGACAGCACTGAGCCCTGGGAAACAGCAGCTCAGGCCAGAGTGTTTGTGCCCTGCTGCTTGCTCAGCTTACAGGAAAGGCAGAGGGAAACAGCCCCGAGTGGAAGTTGTGTGGTTGAAAACTGTGGTCAGAAATTCTGCTCGAGGTGCCTCTCTGCTGGCTCAGCAGCAGTGTTTGATTAGGAAGGGTTCTCCAGTGCTAACTGGGAAGTGAGCAGCAAACCAGAGCTTGTTTTGTCATGGTCATGCTGCAGCAGGAGCAGGTTTGTGCAGGCCACAGGCTGTGGGAGTTGTCCTGGGTGTCCAAACAAATACTGCCACAGGCAAATCCCAGCTGCTGGGGCAGACAGGGCTTTGGAGACAGGAAGCAGTTTGCTCAAGTCTTCCAGAGTTTCTCAGGAAAGTGAAAGGTCCTGGGCAAAGAGGTTAACTGCAGGCTGAAGGATTTTCCCACCTTTTTTCTCTGGCTTTACTGTTAATAAATAACTTGGTACCAGCCAGACTTGGCCTCAGCCAGCTCCAGTGGTGCACAGCAAAGCCCATCCTTCCCAGACCTGGGAGAGCTGCTGCCTTCCCTCAGCCTCCTGTCTCTGGAGTGATTGGAGTCTGGCTTTGGAAGGGTCCCTGTCCAGGGCTGTGGTTGGGAGCTAAATAAATCCTTGTTTCCAGCTGCTGCAGCCCCTCAGCAGCGAGTGGAAGCAGCAGGAAGATCTTCTGATCTGTTCTTTCCTTCTTGCTTTGGGGGCAGCTCCACACTCCCCAGTTGCTGTTGCTCACCTGCTTTATCTAAAGTGGGAAGAGAGCTGCTCTCTGCAGACCTGCTCTGCAGGAGGCAGTTTAGCAGAAACACCCATTTCCCCTGAGCTGGGATGATCAAGGGAAATCCAGAAATCAGCTGTTTCCTGTGCCAGGCAATTTGTGCAGCCCGTGGCTCCCTGCCCTTCCCACCATGCTTCTCCTGGGAGGGAGGGAAGAGGAGAGGGAGCAACATGCTCCAAGGTTAAACCCAGGCCATTACAGAGCTGCTGAGCAAGTGAGTTTAAAAGATGCCCAGGTTTTGCAAGGCAGCTCTGTCTGTCTTTCCCAATCTTCCCGAGCATCTCTGGGTTTTCATTCCAGTGAGCTGCAAGCCGAAGGTCCCTGGTTATGCCAGGGTGCTTCTTCCCAGTGCCTCCAGTTTAATGCCCTCCTGGAGTGCAGCTTTTCCCCTGAGTGAGGGCTCTGCCAGTGATGCACCTGCCTGGATTTAGTGCAGGAATTCAGGCCAGTTTTGAGGGACAGGGCAGGGAAAGGTGCCCACAACAGAGGCTGGAGCGAGATGAGCTTGGTTTCAATCCTTCCACCCCAAACCATTCCCCGATTCCCCGCCGTGCCCTCGCTGCTGGCAGTGCTCAGGACTGTCCTCTGCCATCTGTCCCGTGTCCCCCTGTCCCCTGACCCCTCTCCAGGCGACGCCTGCAGCTCAACTCCAACCAGGCCTTCTTCCTGCTGGTGAACGGGCACAGCATGGTGAGCGTGTCCACGCCCATCTCCGAGGTGTACGAGAGCGAGAAGGACGAGGACGGGTTCCTCTACATGGTGTACGCCTCCCAGGAGACCTTTGGAGCAGCAGCTTCTGCCTAGGACACAGCGCCAGCCTGGGAGTTGGGCTGAGCCTTGGCCAGCTCCCCCTCTGTCCCCCACACGCCCCCAGGGAAAGAACCGGATGTCACCTACGCTCTCAGTCCTTAGCATAGTCTTGCTTTAGCGGGTGTCTCATCTCACCTTGCCTTGTTTGTGACTATTAAACAGACGAGCACCTCCAGCTTTGAAACCTGCCCTAATAATATTCCACACAGCACATTTACAGGTCTGGACCTGACGGAAGGAGCCCGGTTGTGCACGTGATACTTGCAGAGAAAGGGACACTTGATTTACTTTTAACAAGCAAGCGCCAGGGAGGAACTAAAGTGTTTCCTGTGAGTTTGCTGGAAAAATCTCCCTACGGGTCCTGAAATTTTTTGCTTTTAAATGGGAAGGTTTCTCACGAGAGCAAATCCATTTTAATGTTCCAAAGGGGAGCTTTTTCTTCTGCAGCTCCACATCAGACTCGTGTCAGCGCTGCAGGGAGTTGAGGCAAGTGCTTGGGGTGAGCTGGGGAAGGACAACTCTTTGTGTCTCCGGTTTTTTGGGCACCGCCCGCTCAGGGGCGGCGCCGCTTTCTGGAATCCTCATACCAAACACCACAGCTTTATCGTAGGTTTAGGAAGTGTCTAACTGTAAAATGCACACCCCACCAGGTAACACTGAAATAAATCCAGTCTGTTCCGACTCCCCAGTCCCTGTGTGTCCATCCCAGCTGGCTGCCAGCGCTCCATAGGAGCCGTGGGGCCGGGCTGGCAGCTGTCGAACAAAGGCTCAGTGGCCGGGCCGGGGGCTGTGCCGAGGGACAAACCTGTGTTCAGCGCTGGCCCGCGGGGTCCCCGGTGTCGCGGGTGTCGCCGACAGCCCGGCTCTGGCGGGACAGAAGCAATACTACAGCGCCTGGCACCGCGCGGGACCCCTCGCACCCCCCGCCACTCTTTGCATGCATCTCCTGCCCCCTTTTTTATTGTCCTTTTGTGTTTTTACTCCGACGTGAACTTTTCGATGCAGCTTGTTCTCTGTTTAGTTCTGTTCGTGGAAGAATTCGTTTAACTCATAAACTGACAACTGTACTTGTAATTACGACGTGATCGACTGATTATTCCTGTACAAATGTTGCTTTTTTTAAAATTAATACAGTGCTGATATGGATGGATTACATCCCGACTTAATTCTGGCTCGTGTGGTTATTCCTAGGCGTTTTCACAGCAAAATAATTAAAGGAATTAAAAATAATTTCCTGCTACTGCCAAGCTGGAGAAGCCCCCACACAGCTGAATCCCTCTAAATGAAAGCCAAGACCAAGGGATTCTGTTTAACTCTTTATTTTCCATACATTAAATTTACTCAGATAAAAACATTCTAAAAATGTACAATTTAACTTTTAACAAAGTATAATAAAACATAAAAATCCCAATACCAGAATACTTGACATTTACAATTCAAAATCAAATTAGCTGAATATTAAATATTTACAAAACTATTTAAAATATTTATAAAGTTACATGCAGAATTTGTAATACTAGAAGTGATCGAAGTAAAAGAAATGGCTCAAATGGAGCAGGAATTTCCTTCATTCCTAATGGAAAGTTATGTCCAAGAAGAGAAGCTGTTAATCTGCACTTGAAAACACACAGGATTTGCTTTCTGCTTCAGTACCAACACAGTTCTTGTGTACATCAGGAAAATTTCAGGGAACAAATGGGTAATTCCAAGGGTTTATTACAAGAGCTGTGGGGCCTCAGCCAGCCCAAGTGATTCCTACTCTCCCAAACGTTCCATGAGGTGGATTTCTGTCCAGATCTGCCCCTGTTATTCCATTTACAGGTGTCCCAGAGCAGCCCAAAGCCCCTCTGCTGGATTTTGGCAGGAGCTTTGCTCTGCCCAGCAGGAAATGGGATGTGGGGGAATGGCCAAGGCCTGCTGCTGCTGGATTGTGACTTTGGGAAGTCTGGTGCTTAATTTGCCAAGATTTAATGAAAAGGTTTCACAAAAAGCTGAGTGTGACAGAGCTGGTTTGAATAAACACCAGTTTTGATAAACTTTACTAAGGGTTCAAATGTAGTTTTTAATAAAAGTGGGGTGGGACCCTCTGATCATATCTCAGTTCCCTCTCTCCTCTCCCCACTGGGCTCGAGCCCAGAATATTTATTAATGCTTAATTTGCAGGGTGAGGAGGAGTTTGCTGGAAATCCCATCCTATTTCGAGTCTTTCCATCATTAAATGGAAAATGCAGCTGGAACTGCACCAGCTGCTGCTCCCTCCCCTGGGAAAGGCTCCTTTCTGCTTCTCCATGCCCCTGCAGGGAGATGACTGGGGATTCCCTTCCCTCTTACACTGAAAAATCATTCCCATTCCACACTGAAATCCATCTGGAGAACTAATTCTTTTTATACTCACAGGACAATAAATAACATTCTTTGAAATCTCCCATCTTTCAATGTACAAAAATAGGGTTTAAGTACTGCTTCCTTCAGGCAGGGCAGCTGGAACTCTCCTATTCCAACCCAAGCTACCTTGCTTTTCTTAGGGGTAAAAAGATGGATTTGTGCCTTTTAAGAAGAGATTAAGGATAACTGAATGGAATTAAGGTGCTCTGTTGGGACTTACCAACTTTGGTTGTGGTGGGTGCAGAGTGGAGGGTGCTCAGTGGCTGCTGTGAATCCCTCCCCTGGCGCTGGGGAGGCTCTGAGGGTGCTGCTGCCTCACCAGATTCTCCTCTGGGACACTCCTGCTGCCTCCAGGTCCTTCTGGATTGGATTTTACTCCAACCCCAGACCCGAGTGTCACCCAAGCACAGCCAGGTGGAACATCAGCCTTAACTTGACACACAGGAAACGATCCCAAAGAAAGGAATGAAAGTGTGCTGGAAACATCAGTCTTAACCTACACACAGGAAAAGGATCCTAAAGAAAGCTCTGGAGAAAGGAATGAAACAATTTGCTGGACAGAAGTTCAGTTTTACAGTCCTTTTGATATGATTTTTTTTCTGTGATGAAGATCAGACACGACTGTGCCCAGCCTTGGGCAGTGAAACAAAACACAACTGGTACAGAAATGACTTTTCTTTTTTTTTCTTTTTTTTTTTTGCTGCTGCTGTTTTTTGCTGTTGAGAGAGAGTTTTGAACACTCACAATGTGTGTTGAAATACAGTTTCTTTAAATACAATTTTAAAATATTGTTTAAAAAAAGTGAAAAAAATAATAACAACAACAATAATAATAATAATAATAATTATAACACTAAGTTTGGCTTTCAGCACATGTTCCAGGCCACTGGAGAGACCCTCAAAGCTGCAAATAGTAAACATGGAACTGCACGTTTTCCTTGGGCATGATGCAGTGGGACAGACTGTTCCTACCATTGTCTCGAGCTCATTAAGGCAAAGTAAATTGCATTGTCAGTTTTCATCCCTTTAGTGTTGTAGCTCTGAAGGTTGTTCATGGGAACACAGGAAGGTCCTGGAACGCAGGCAGAGCCAAGGGGAGTGGGAGCTGGGCTGGGGTTACACAGATCAAGGGGTTCTTATTGCATAGCAATAAAAAAGGATCTTTTTGTTTGTTTGTTGCTTTGACCCGACCCTCCTGCAGATTCAGATTGTGGCTCCCTCCCCGGGCTGAGTTTGGTTCTGCCCACCCAGATTCCTGGTGATCCCTCGAGGCTGGGACAGGGACACGGGGAGGGCCCAGAACGTTCCTGTGCTGGGGCCAGCTCTGCTCAGCTCCAGAGCCTCCTCCTGCTCCCACAGCACTTCCCAAGTCACTCCAAATCCTATGGATTCAGCCTGCTGTGAGGAACACCTCCAAGTGTAAACAAGGCTTCAGACTTTCCAGGTGTCTCCCAAATTACAGGATGCAAATATCTCTCTGTCAGACACTTTGAGAGAGGAGGCCTCACCCATTTAATGCCATCAAATTCCCGGGGGGTGG
>VXBS01006715.1:0-16921 GCA_013400255.1 Sitta europaea | reverse complement strand
GGGGGGGGGGGGGGGGGGAGCCATGGGGATTAGGATCTTCTTTCAACCAGACAGGACCAAAGTGTTTCAAATTAGCAGTTCGAGATGGGTTTGGCTTCCTCTCGAGTCCTAATTTAGATTTGTCACCCACAAATGATGGACTAAGTAGTTAACACCAAAGCTACTCATCTACAACCTACTGCAACGAAGGAAGCCGACAAGAAATCCTTCCAAGTCTTGATAATAATGAAGTTTTTTACTACCTTTTACATGTTTGACTCCCACCACTCCTGAATCCTGGGGTAGGAGCCAAAGGGTATTTTATATAAAGTAAAGCAAAAGCTTATCGACTCTGCTGCCAGAGTTCTTGGTTTGATTTTTTTTTTTTTTTAAATAGGATGGTTTAAAATTCATTTACAAAAGCAGAATAATAAGGTTTCTGTGAAAGAGACCTATATACAGTAACAGGACGTAAAGGTTTTGTGTATTACAGGAAAATATCCTTGAAGCCTTTATGACTCTAGAGTCTCTGGGACTTGGACCCTTGGAAACTAAGTTTATTCCAGTGCTGGGAAGCCAGCACTAGCTAGTAATAGGTGAGACAATGAAGCACGAGTTTGTTTCCAGAAGGAACCGAAACTGTGTGTTCTTTTGGAAGGGAAAAAAGAGACTTTTTAGGATTTTTATTGTGGAATTAAGTCCCGTAAGCCTGCTGGTGCCAATTTGTAAAGGTTGGAACTTCTTTGCCTCTTGCACTGGTCTCAGAGTGACACTGTCTGCTAAAAGTGCAGAAAGCTTGAAGAGTTTTACATTCTTCTGTAGTGCAATCCTTAAAAATCCCAGAGATTAGTGCCTGATCACTTTTGAAAAAAAGTAGACATTTTACCTAGCCCAGGGGTGCCAAAGTCCTTCTGGCCACTCCTACCTTCCCCTTCAGAACAGAGCTGCCCTGGAGTCAGGCCTTTCACCTTGGAAAAGTCCAATTGTGGCAACGTTCTCCAGCCAAAAAAGTACAGGGGGTATTGTACTTCCAGCAGGAACTGCAGCTGGCCAGCTCCACCATCCATCCATCCATCCATCCATCCATCCAGGAGTCAGGAGTTCCAACAACAAAGCTTGAATTTGGCAATCAAAACTGGGTTGGCTGCACCCCTAAGCTAGATTTTCTACCTAGTCTAATAAAGTAAAGCACCTTTGGATTAAAAAATACATTAAGCTTAACAGCAACTGGACGTGTCAGTTCTGGGGTTCGATCTCCGTCGCTCTCCATGGCTTTACAGCATCGTGGGGCCAGCTGGGCCAAGCTCAGTCTGTGGAGTCCAGACTTTCAGAGGGAGGGGCGTACTTGAGCCTGAAGGTACCTGGGACAGGGACAGGGACACAGGGGTTACACAGAGTCACCTCCCCCAGCTCCCACCCCTGCCTGCTGCTCCCTCCCCGCCGCTGCGGCTCGGCCCGTGCGGGGCTGCCACGACTTGGTTCTGTGGAATCACGGAATGCCACGATGGTTTGGGTGGGAAAGGAGCTCAAAGCTCAGCCAGGTCCATCCCAAACACCTTCCATTAGCCCAGGTGGCTCCCAGCCCTGTCCAGCCTGGCCTTGGGCACTGCCAGGGATCCAGGGGCAGCCACAGCTGCTCTGGGCACCCTGTGCCACCCTCCCAGGGAAGAGTTTCCTCCCAATATCCCATCTAACCCTGCCCTCCTCCAGCTTAAAGCCATTCCCTCTTGTCAGGCCATGCCCTTGTGAAAAATTTAAATGGGAATTTAATTAATGAAATGAACTCCAACTTTAAAAGACATCAGAGTCTGCTGCATTTCTGAAGTTCTCCCACTGAGGACTGATGAGGCAGTGGCTCTGCTCCCCCCTGGCCACTACCAAAACATTTGCCACAGGAATTCCACTCAGTATTTATCTTTTTCCTGCTGTAAACTGCTGCCCAACACCTGACACTTGTTAATTTATGGGGTTCAAGCTGTTGAGACCACACAAAAATGAATCCAGGCAAAGGCTACAGGCAAGGCACGATGTCAAATGGAGCCTCAGTGCTCTTCAGAATTTGTATTTCATTTTTTAACCCACACCACTCTCAGATTACCTCAAAAAAAGACAATCAAAATAAAAAGAGAAAAATGGGACTAAAAAGGGCTCTTGGTAATGCAGTATTTCTCTTTTAGCTGTTTCCTGCCTGGAATTAAGGATTCTCCTAGAGAAGCCTGTGCTGTTAAGTGTGTAAGCAACATATCTTATAAAGTAATTACAGCAGCAAACAGGACCTCCAGGAGGGTTTGAACAGCAATTCTTCATTGAGGTTACTGTGTGGGGCAGGAAGGGAAGAGGAACAGAGGTTTCAGTTTCTAAAATTCCGGGGGAACTTGCAGTAATGCCCAAAGCTGACCTGGCTGACAGTGCAGAAGCAGCAACAGCGACTCTGCTGCAACCTGTCCAGAGCAGCTCCCTCCCCTCCCTAAAAACCAGTGCCAACCCCACAGAGCACACCTGAGCCCTCCTCCTGATGGAGCTGCCTAAAGTTTGCCAATAGCTCACACCATCAACCTTGAATCGAACATTTCTACAAGGCAGAGATTCGGGGATCCCAGCAGAGCAGGGGCAGGGCCCAAGTGCCCAGGCTCTGCGTGCCCCCCCAGCCTTTACCTTGCCGATTGAAATCCATGGGTGGCTGTTTGCAGTCCTGAGCTCTGTGCCCGCTGGCCCCGCAGTTGTAACAGGAGAGGTTCCCGTTTTTTTTGTGGCTTGCCCCGTTGCCGTTGCCCATCATCCCCTGGGCCTGGTACCCCCCGGCCGTGCCCGCCATAAAGTTCTGCATGGGGGGCACTGCGAAGGTGGACTGGCCAGCCATGACCGAGTCGGGGGCCAGGCCGCTGTTGTAGGCCGTGTGCACCACGGGGAACGTGGTGCTGCTGTTGTACTGCTGCGTGTTGATGTAGCCGTTGCTACACAGGGGGTTGAAGGGCAGGAAAGGGAAAGTAAACATGGAAGGTCCTGAAAAGGGGTGCTGGAAATAGTTGGCGTAGCTGACGGTCATGCCGCTGGAGCCGCAGTTGCCGCTGCAGCCGCAGGAGCTGCACACCATGCAGCCGGGCGGCTGCGGCGGCGCCTGCTGGTGGTGGTGGTGGTGGTGGTTCTGGTTGGGGACGGGCACGCTGCTGGCAGAGCCACTGCTGCTGCTGCTGCTGCTGCTGCTGCTGCTGCTGCTGTAGAAGTTGTTGTCGGCGCCGGAGGAGAGCGTGGGGCTGGAGCTGGGCGCGGGGCAGCTGGGCAGGTTGGCCATGGTGGTGAAGGACGGGGAGGGGTGGCTGCTGGAGGAGGCCGCGTTGCTGTTGGCGCAGAAGCTGCCCTGCATGGGCGCCACGGGCACGCTGCTCATGGCAGAAAAGGCAACTTTGGTGTTGGCTGTGTAGAGAGCAGTCCGGGGGTTGATTATTGCAGGGGACACCGTTATTTGCATATTACTGGAGCAGGAAGTCTGTCCGGCCATGGCGGAGTCGGTGGGAAGAGACGACGACACCAGGAGTTTGATGGGCGGACGAGCCACGTGGAAGACAGTGCTGGACGTCACCGTGGCAGCAGTGCTCGTCTCCACTATGAGTCCTGGCTGCTGGGCTGGTTTGATCACTCTGTCCAGAGTGGAAGCGTGGACGACTTTGGTCCGTGGCCCAAAGTTCATGGTGGACGTGGGGGAGCTGCTCTCGGCCCCCCCCGACAGCACCTGCAAGGGTTGGTGCGGAGAGGACGCGGCCATGACATCCACCACGGCGTTCCCAAAGCCCTTTTCCATCTTGATGCTGCCCCTGGAGCCGGGAGACACTTTGTTCCTTTCCTCCAAAGACAAGAGGGAGTGCACGGAGGATGAGAGCAGCTTCATGTCTGCAGAGCCGCGCTCTGGTTTGTGCACGGAGCCCAGCATGCGCATGGGGGGGATGTGGGAGGGGCTCGGGGACAGCAGCTGCATGGGCAGCGCGTGGTGGCCCCCGGGGCCCGAGCCGCCCTCGTTCTGCACGGGCAGCACCTGGGCCGTGGGCCTGGCAGAGCTCGAGGGGAAATGGTTCAGCAGCATCACAGGCTTCTCCTTGTCCGAGGTGTCCAGGTGGAGCTCCAGGCCTGGGGAGAGAGGAGCTGTGAGCACAGCGCCGGGCAGGGCAGGGGGCGCGGCCGGGGGGCTCTGCTTACGTCTCTCGTTCTCCTCGGCGCTGTCCGAGCTCTCCTCCCGTGCCTGGATGCCCATGGGGCTGGAGCTGGAGCTGGAGTACTCAGAGGAGCTGCCCTCCCTGGGCAGGGGGTGGGCTGGCTGGTCCACGTCCACTCGCAGCTCTGCAGGGACAGGGGACACGCAGGTGACACTGGCAGCACCTCAGGAGAGCGCGGCCACGCTCGGATTTACAGGGATCCATCCCAGGGGGAACAGCCCAGCCAGAGCCACGGGAAAAATCCCTTTTTGCTGCCCCAAATAATCACTGAAATCAGACTGCTTGCTTGCTCCCTGTTAAGGCTTTTGGAGGACAGAGCTCGGGGAGAAGCAGCCCAGCTGCTGGCCCTTGAGCAGGCACAGCTGAGCACTGCAGTGTCCCCTGCCCCCTTACCTGCCGCGTGGTTGCCCCGGATGCTCTGGATGGGCCCCACGTGGGAGGTGGGGGGAACCCTGGCCACCCCACTGCTGGTCACTGAGGAGGCTGTGGAGGGGTTTAGGCAGCGTTTCTCTGATTTCTCCCTGCAGGGTGATGGAGAGAAGCATGAAGAGACAGAAACGGGCTAAAACACAACCACAAATAAAGCTATTTCTGGATGAACACAGAGCACACAAAGCCCATTGAACAAGCCACTGATGCTGTGCTCCTTTCAAATGGAAACACTTGGAAATCACATCAGTGCTGACCATAACTGCCAGCAGCTGGGGTTGGACTATTTGCCATCTGATCACAGCACTGTGCTCTTATTTGTCCAGGGTAAAACATCACCAAACCCTGACCAAACTCTAAAATCCTATCACACATTATGTCAGCACATCCCAAAGCCAGCCCTGCACACCAAACCCAAAGAGAAAACAAACACAGTCCCAAGCTTTCCTTTTCCAAAGAAACTCTGGAAAAACTGAGATTGCTGAAAAAACGCTGCCAAGGAGCTCTGACAAATGGGCACAGATTTGGATTTCTAATTGCTTTTTAAGGAAAAGCAGTAGGTGCAGAATAAACACTTCCCTGTCGTTGGAGATGTAAACCCCAGGACAATCAGTGTCCCCCAAGGGCTGTCACAGCTGCCTGGGGTCACCAGGGGACAATTTTTGAGCTCCTGAAGGAGTTTTGCTCCAGCCACATGGATTGGAGCCAAAAATTTGTCATTTCCTAGGAAAAAAAGGCCTGACCTGGGGAGTGCATCCCCTGGGCTTGCAAACCCAACAGCCCCCATCAATGGCAAGTGGATGGGAAGCCCAAAACCTTTGCAGTAACTGTGACATAAGTTTAAAAACACCTAAACACAATATGTGTATTTTGTAGATTTAAAAATTTGGTATCCTTATCACAGCCCTGATCAGGCAGCAGGAAACCAGAAAGTATTAAATATTGTTTAGTAATGGAGATAATAATCATCCATCTCTACATGGTAGGTTTGTGGTCTGGGAAGCAAAAACCACTGCAAAATTTGCATTTTTTGACCCTAAAAAAAAGTTCCCCCAGCCCTCACTTACTTCTCCAGCTCTAGTTGGGTCTTGAGCTTCTTCTTTGCTCCCATGGTGAGGGACTCAAATTTATTCAGATCTTCCTCAGTAAGACTCAAAAACTTGGAAGGAAAAAATATGTTTAGTTTTATAACCAGGAATATTCTTATTCCCATTTTCAGTGAGCAATTCCAAAAGCCAACTTTAAAACCATTTTTAAATTTAAAGAAACTCTCTTCTCCAGTTTTCAATTAGAGTGTAAAAAGAAAAGTGTAGAGGACTGGCATGAAAGAAAGAACACCTGCAGATTTAAATTAATTAGGAGTGTGCTTGTATTAAGCAGTTACAATGAAGTTGAAATAACTCATGTACATATTAAAATAGAATTAAATTAAAATAGAACTTGGTGCTATCAGTGAATTTAAGGATCTTAGAAAACCACTTCAGCTTTCCTAGTGTGTCATTTACCACAGAAAAGCAGTGGGAAATATACACCAATAGTAAATTTAATAATAAAATACAGAGATAGATACAGACATTTATATTATAATGTAATTAAAATGAAAGCCAGTGAAGTATGCATAATAATATTTGCTTTTTTAAAATATACTGGAATATAGAGTTTATTAAAGAAAAAAAAAAACAACCAGTATATTTCCCTTCTTATAATGAAGACAATTAAATCAGAAGACTCTGGTAAGAGACTGAAATTAAATCCATAAAATATTCCATAACCAGCACAAAGCTCAGCCCAAGGCCTCCCTCCACTGGAGGGCGTTCCAGGCCAAAAGACAGAGGACAAGGAATCTCCCCCTGGAGCTGGGAAAAGGCTCTAAAATCCTGTTTAGACAAAATCCAGCACCCACAGGTGTTCTCTGGGACTCTGACAATGCAAAGCCATGAGAGATGATTTTTTCCACAGGAATTCCTGCACTGAATTTCATCCACCTCACTCACTCGTGCCACGAGTCTCTGAAAATCTGTTTCTTAAAAAGAGAATAACCAAATATTTTGGGAGACAAATCAACCAAGAAGCAAAAAAATCAAGAGAAATCAACACATTTAGGTATGTGCTGCACACAAAGGGATATCTGCTATTTAGGATCTCCTGCACTCTGCAGGGAGCCCAGCAGAGCTCCAAGCTGGATCTCCAGGAGGAAGCCTGGGAGAAGTTCTCTGGGATTCTGACAATGCAAAGCCATGAGAGATGATTTTTTCCACAGGAATTTCTGCAGGAAACAACCTCACTCACTTGTGCCACGAGTGTCTGAAAATCTGTTTCTTAAAACGAGGATAACCAAATATTTTGGGAGACAAATCAACCAAGAGAAATCAACACATTTAGGTATGTGCTGCACACAAAGGGATATCTGCTATTTAGGATCTCCTGCACTCTGCAGGGAGCCCAGCAGAGCTCCAAGCTGGATCTCCAGGAGGAAGCCTGGGAGAAGCAGCAGCTGTTGGACAGAACACAGAGTGAAAACAGCAAGGAGGTTTCCATCAACTCCTTACTGCTTTCAGAAAGTGAAAACCTCCCCAGCACGTGCCAGAAGCTTGGGTGATCCTCAGTGCAGATGTTCCCAGCCTGGAGAACACGGGGATAATTTAAAAGCTGCCTGCATTCACCCTGCCCCTCCCCATTTCCTGCCCTACCTTTTCCATGGTGAGCTGTTTGAAGACAGGGTAATATTTGTGCAAGCGTAGCTTCCTGAGCCAGTCCAGGATCCCATTTTGCTCCTGTGGCTGAGGGTTCTGAGGGCTGGAAGACATCAGCATGGCTGGGGAGGAGGTTTCCAGCTGGGAGCGATAGCCCAGCGAGGAGCCGGCGCCTCCGGAGTGGGAGCAGTGGGGCAGAGACACGGGAGCAGCAGCAGAGTGCTGCACGTGGTTCTGGGAAGACTGGATTCCAGCCACCCCACATATAGGTCTGGAAAAGAGGAATAGGGTTGGGGTTAGGATGGGGGATAAGCTGTGCCACCCAGAGTTCAGCTGCTGCAGCCAGGGAAATGGGGACTGGGGGAAAAACCGCCCCGGTGGAGCCAGGGTCTGGATTTGTAGCTGCCAAATTTGTATCTGTACTGATCCACAGCTCAGTAAAACAGTTCTGGCAAAGGGTGAAGCTGATCTTTGCCTTAACAGAATTTTCCTTCAATGATTTCTCTCAATAATCACAGATATTAAATATTCTGCTGCCTTTTAAAAAAGCTTTTGGCAGAACGGCCTTTGCGTTATTAAAGAGAAGTAAAGATGCACAAATATAACCCTATGGAAGTTTTTAATCTTCCCATATGGAAGTGGCAAAAGAGGCCACAATATTGGCTCCTGGAAGAGGGTCTGGGTTTTGTTGGAGGACATGAGAGTTGCCTCTTCAGAGAATGAGTTGTAATGCAGATAAATATTTCACCTTCCGGATGTTCCCAGCGTAGTTCCTACTTTATACAGGGAGGGGTTGCCAGGATCTGGAAACAAGGAACAAATGGCATCAGTTTATGAAATGCATTACCAAACAAAATAGTTTTTAAACTTTATTTTGACTCACTTGAGCTCTGAAGTTGCTGTGAGGGAGATGAAGTGCTGAAGAACTTCCTGACGTGGTCGTTTTTCACCACATGGGAAGGGAACGGGGCCAGGTACCTGCAGCAAACAAAGCCCCCCAAATCCATCAGGATTTCAATCTGGGCAACCCAGTTGGAAATCAGATTGGGAATTTAAAAGCTGAAAGCCACCACACAATTCTGAACTCTGGAAATTTATGGATATTTTTATTCTTACTACCAAACCCTGTTACCCTGGGGTTGTTTGCACTCTGGTGAGTGTTTCAGCAAAGATGCCTCATTTAGGAACCCTGAACACTTGTAAGGCAGAAAACGTTCAAATGTAAACTTGAAAATTGCCCTTCAAATGCAGAAACCTGAGGAATATAAAATAGAGATGGATCTGTTATTGAATTTCCTCCTCTTGGAGATAAACAGCAGATGCAGAGTCTGGCAGTTGAGGGAAAAACTTCTGTCACGTTTTCCCTGTGCCTCTTGTAAGGGAAAAGAGCCCCTCTAGCAGCACTGCAGTGCCTCCAGGGGTCTGGGGGGCTGGAGAGGGATTTGGGACAAGGGATGGAGGGACAGGACAAGGAGAGACAGCTCTGAGCTGGAAGAGGGTGGATTTAGAGAGGATATTAGGGAGAAATCCTCCCCTGGGAGGGCGGGCAGGCCCAGAGAAGCTGTGGCTGCCCCTGGGTCCCTGGGATGTCCTCTGGAGCAGCCTGGGGCAGTGGAAGGGATGGAATGGGATGAGCTTTGAGGGCCCTTCCAACCCCAACCACTCTGGGATTCCATAAAGAAAAGGCAATCTCCCCAAGCTGTGCCCCTGCAGAGCGAGAGGTGTTTCCCAGCTGGAAAGCCCCCAGCTCCTTGCCTGCTCCAGCTGAGCCCTGGCAGTGCAGTGGCTGCTCCATTAACCCACATTTGTTCCCAAAAAACAGCCACACACATTCCCTGCAGCCTTCCAAAATCCTCCTTGGAGCACACACCAAGGGAATGGGAATGCTGCTTGCCATGGAAAATAAATCCAGGCATGCACCTGCTATGGAAAAACCTTTCCTGCCTATGGAAAAACCAATATCCACCGTGGCTTAGGGGAAAAAAAACCTGCTCTAATAAAGATAATGAATATTTTAAAGTGTCATTTAATTTTATTATAATATCATATTAGGATCAGGGTAATATTAATATTACAATAATCTTGTTTTGAGTAGATAAAGACAGGAGCAGCTGACAAGAATTTAAGTCACTCCAATTTTCCTAGGAAAATCATATTTAGACAGAGAAACCTGATGGGATCTGCCACAGATTATGATATTTAAAGCACTGGTTTATACTAAATAATGGCCAGATGATTTGTGACAATTTGAGGAGCTACAGGCCAAGGCTTCAAAAAATTTTTTAGCTGTTAAAAGCTTCCAAAAATGTAATCATTTAATAACATCTAAATACAGATCTAACTTCTAAAAATTAAACTTGAATAAACACCACAACAAGCTAAAACAACTGAGAAAATAAAAACTCTGTGAAAAGGGGGGAGGAAAATCCCCACAACCCATTCCTCAATAGAGATGAGTGAATATTCAGACTTCTATTTTTTCCTGAGTTTTGAGCAGTTGTTTTAAGCAATTCTGGTTTATTTTTGAGTCCAAACCAAACTTTTTTGCAAAGCCAGTGATCCTCTATTTGTTCTTCACAAGGAATGAGGAAATATCAATTCTCCAGGAAGCTTAATACAGAATATTATTACCATCTGGATTTCTGAAGAAAGAATTCCTGAAAAATTGTCGTGCACTGGAATTAATGGAACATCAAGGAAAAAAAAAAACAACAAAACTTAGGATCAGGCTCTAAATTCTCTGCAGTAATTTAGAATATGGAGATAATATTTCTAGTTCTTGTTTTTTCCTTTTTCTTGCTGGAAAAAGCAAGTGTCAAGATGAAACCCTCACCTCAGGTCTGATTCCAGGTCCAGGTGGTTCCGTTCCAGGTAAAAGGAATCTGGACCAGCTAAGCAGGGAATGAATTTCTCCAAGTTTTCTTCTGGATACAGCTGAGACAGCTAAAAGGGGAGGATATAACAAATTAAAAGTGAAAAGAAATCTTGTTATTTCTGTGAGATTCAAGCCACTGCCAGCTAAAAACCAAATATTTTATGAAATTCAATCTGAATTACCTTGGCAGGTACTGAAAAGTATCATTGAACAAAATTAAAAAGAGGGACAAAACATTTTTTTTTTCATTTTCAGAGTGTTTTCCTTACTGTCTTTACCTTTGAAATAAATTCAGTCACTTCAGCAGAAGATTTGGTTACCAATGTCACCGAGGAATCAGACCACAGGACCTTGGGGGGGAGCAAGAAAAATTTGCTTTAGTAATTAATTTAATTTGCTTCCTCAACATTCAATAATTGCTATTGACTGTCCCTCAAACAATTTATTTTTTTTTTGGTGCACAAGGACAAAATTCTTGCCCAATTCTTGCTGGTTTTACATTTAACAGCTCCTCTGGATGCTTGGAAAAACCCCTCTGAGTTTACCCAGCCCTCACCCACTGCAGCCAGCCAGAGTTAAGCAACCAACCAGGGAGTAATGGAATTTTTTCCTCTCGTTATTGTTAAAGAAAACAGCTGGTTTGGAGGAGCTGCTTTCCAACAGCAAGGCCTCCCCCCCACACCAGGCTGCCTATTGCTAATTAATCAACTCCATATGCCATGAAAAATTGGGAATGGCAGCAAAAAATAAAATAAAAAAAAAAACAAAACAGGCAAAACCTTCCCAAGG
Source organism: Sitta europaea (assembly GCA_013400255.1). Lineage (NCBI taxonomy): Eukaryota > Metazoa > Chordata > Aves > Passeriformes > Sittidae > Sitta > Sitta europaea. Next base: position 5,948 of record VXBS01006715.1, on the reverse strand, counting down.
AAACCTGCTCCACATCCATCTTGTCCATGGGAAAAAAAAATCCCTAAAAAAAGTGAATATTCAGTATTTTTTCCCATACAAACAAGTCACGACATCCTTGGCTATTGAAGCAATTATTGCTTTAACCAAGCCAAAAATTAGGATTTTCTTGGCTTGAGGGAAATCACCACGAGACAGAGCAGGGATGAACCCCTGTGGATCATAAATATAAATACAAAATATCCCTGGAGGGGTCTGGATCCATAGGGAAGGAGCTGGGGGATGTTTGGGATCACAGGGCAGCTTCTCACATGACATTAGTTTCAATGACAACTCCAAACATACACAAAGTTGGTTTTTTTTTTTTTCCAGCCATCCAAAAGCTGCCAAAAAGAGTGGGGAGAGGAGATTTCAAAATATATTACATAAGGGAGGAATTTCCTCTCAGCAGAGCTGTTACTCCAAAAACTAAAAAGGGAGAGGGAAAGAAAAGAAGACAGAAAAACTTGAGTGGTTTTACCAAGTTTGTGGTAAATAAATATTCTTTTAAATTCACCAGGAATTTCAAGAAGTACAGGGAATATACTCTTTTTTTTTTCCTAGTTCTGTAATAACCCAACAATTGTCATGGCTTCTGTTTTTTAAGTTGAATTCTCAATCCTTCCAAATCAATAATGGCAAGTGTAAATGGGGGGAACAATGCAAACATTAAACTGCTCCATCCCTTGACCTGCTCCTGAACAGAACAAAACCATTCCATAATTGGGATTTTAACCCAGCAATTTATCAGCTCAGCTGAAGCCTCAGCTCTTCCTTCAGTTCAAGCTGTTGAGGCAAACACTGGGTACAGTAATTTCTGTTATTTATAGAAAAAAATTTGTAATAGGGAAAGAAGTTTCACGAGATCTTAATTGGAGTGGAGACAACTGCAGGCTTCAGAGAGAGTTTGAAAAGCTCTTGGAAAAATGCTGTGATTGATGACATTTGGAACAATTGGGGATTCAGGAAATTTGGGACATTCTCCAGAAATCCAATCCTGCAGAGGTTAATGCTGCCAACATCCCAACAGATGCTGAGCTGATGTTTTAAGGAATAACTTGGTGAAAATTGTGGATAATTGGGATTTTCCCTCCTGGTTCCTTTTGGGTTCTCCTTTTCTCACCCCCTCCTTTGGCTCATTAACCAAACCAAAGATGTTTTCTGGGCTCTGCATCCCAAATTTTGCATTATTTCGAGGAGAAAAGCTCCTCAGCAGCACCCAGACCCAGGGGCTGGGGCAGCTCCAGCTCCCAGACAGCAGCTCCTGCTCTGCCCTTCCTGCTGCATTCCCTTGGCTTTATTTGGTTTTTTGTTTGTTTGTTTTTTTAAAGTGTGAAAGATAGAATTCTTGCTTGGACTTAAATGTTTATTTGGGATTTTTTTTTTTTTAAAGTGTGAGAGATGGAATTCTTGTTTGGACTTAGATGTTTATTATTTTTTATTTCTTTATTATTTTTTATTTGTGTTATAGCTTTACTCAATGTGACTGCCTCTACACACTAAGTTAACAGAATAGAAATGGCACGTGGTTTTGTCTTCAAGGTCTTTTTAAGCTCAAACTACCCAATTATGAGATGCCAACTAATTTATTTTTACTTTTAACCCAATAACTAGTGTTCTACACTGCAGACTTTTTTAACCAACCACACAAAATCACCCAAATTTGTGAAGAAGAAGGACTGACCTATGCCCTAAACCTTCTATCTTGTTACATAGATATTAATATATCTCACAATCTTAAATTCTGAGTGTCTCACCCTGTGATACAACACACTTTATTGCACTCCACACTCACACTCTCAGTGCTGTCACCAGCTTTGGAAGCTTTTCCCATGGTTTTAGGTTCAGTGCAGTGGATTTTTGAGGCTCAGTCCCTGCCAGCACAGAAAGCCTGAGCTCCTGTGTGCCCAGTTCCACCAGGAAGGGTTTGACTCCCTCAGCTCATTGTGAAAGTCCCTTTGCAGTCAACTCCTGCCCCACAGAGTTTTCCTGAAGGATTTCCAAAGCTTTTCTGTGCTCTCCAACCTTTTGGAAGCCCAGGCTCCCCCCCTGCCTCCTTCCAGCAGCTGGGCCCTCATTGTTCTCTGTCCAGATTAAGACTTCAGTTCCCTCTGGCTTCTGCATTCCAGCAGAAGAATGGATATTGGAAATAGATATGGATAACCATGCTCTAAGTGTGGGGTCATATTTCCCCCTAAATAAACACTGCCAAAATTTCCTGCATTAAAATGACTCTTTTATATTTTTTAATTTTTTTTGCCAATCCCCACCTACCAACTTCTACCTCATCCACAGCCATTTATGACTTTCAAATCATTGACTGAAAACTGTCAGTCCCAAAGGAGCTCTGCTTTCACAAAGGATTTTTGGGATCCAGCACTAAAGTTTGAAAATTGCTTTAATTTCTCCTTATTATCAGAGAATCACAGAATAATACAATTACATAAGGTTGGCAGAGACCTCCAGGATCATCCAGTCCACCCCATTCCTTCCCAGGAAAGGAAACCCAAACTTACCTCAAAGGAATACTCAACATTTCTTTCATTCTTCTTGTGTGCCAGCCCCTTTAATTCCACTTTTTCAACACTCACTATGAAAAAAAACCAAAGAGAGAAGAAGAATGAGGAGGAGATTCCTAAATTCAGGCAGAAGTGGTGACTTTGGGAAGTGCCAAGCCTTGCTCTGAGAGCATCCCATGACCTGTGCAGCTGTTCCAGGTGCCCAGTTCCAATTTCCTCTCTCAGCAATGCTGCTACCACCACTTCCAGCCTTGGGAAAACTTAATTCCAAGGAGTTTCAACCCAAATAATCCCCTCCAAGCCAAGCTTTATCACCCCACTCATGGCTGTAATTACACACACATGGAATTATCCTCATGCCATCCAGGAATAAACACCAGCCCTCCCAGGGAAACTGGGATGAGGAGGAAGTCTCTGGGTTTTCAGGGCCTGGTTTTACAAGTTCAGTGTGGTTTCATGGCTCTGCTGACATCCTGGCTCCTCCTCTCCTGCAGGCTCCCTGGCAATTTCTGTTGGAATAAGGTGGAAGGAAAACCAGGAGTTGAGTGTGGAAGGGATGGAATGCCAGGACAGGTCACTGCCTCTAAAGACTCCATCTTACACAGCAGATATCTGATGTGCTGAATTCTTGACACCAGATCAGGAATTCACCAGGAAAAACCTTTATTTCATCAACTTTTCTTCTCTTATAAATCCCTCCTGCTGTTCGACTGCACTCATGGGGACACACACATGGATTTTTTCTTACAAAAAGGCAATTTACATTGGCTTAAAACTACAAAAGCAGAATTATCCCAACCCAAAGTCACTAAAATTTGACCTGTGAGTGCCAGCTGCCTGAAGGGACACGTGCCATGCATGGGGTGTTTTCACTGGGCACTCCCAACAAGCACAGCCTGGAATTCTGTCACTTTATTTCCAGAGAATCCCCATTTACAAGCTGTTTACCTGTTTTCATTAGCAACTTTTTGCTATCAGTAAGACTCAACCCAATGTTTACCACGTGGAACTTCCTCCTCAGTGCCCAACAAAACACAGCAGTGAAGTTACAGCAGCACCAAGGACCTGCTGGTGCCACCTGCAGCTTGATTGCCCTGTTTGCCAACAGCTGTGGCCTTTTAAATGTTCTGTTGTGTCCTCAGAGCTGGATCCTGCAATGGTTTGGGTTGAAAGGACATTAAAGCTCATCCAGCTCCAATCCTGACACTTTCCACCAGCCCAGGCTGCTCCTAGCCCTGTCCAAGCTGGGCTTGGATACTTCCAGGGATCCAGGGGCAGCCACAGCTCTAAGTCTAATTTCAGACCTGAAGTTCTGATTTTCTAAAGTTCTGGTTTTCTAATGTTTCAGTTTTCTGAAATTTTTTTTTTTCCAGGAAAAGTGAGAAAACATCATGAAATGTTTTTATAACAATATCTGTGTTGTACATTCCTTCTGGGAAGAAGGATTTCTCTTGATGTCTCTCTGGTTGGACCAATGTGAGTAAAGAAATTTGTCTTTCTCTCACCAATCACATTGGTCTGTGGAAAATTGTATTTAAGGGAGAACAATCCCTAAGGAAAAAAATATTAACCTCAGGGGAGCACAGCAGGTCCTGTTCATTTACAAATGTTGCCACCTGAGTCTTGGCTGCTCAAAAAAAAACCAAAAAACTTTGAGTCTTATTTGCAGTGAAAATTTTGAGAGCCTCCAAATTCTCCATACAGATGTTTGTGGCTGTCTTTATGTGGAGAAAATGAACATTTCCTGTTCTCATCCTCACCACTGTTCCTCCTCCATGTAAGTCCCAATTACAATTACATCAATCTCTGGCCTTATAAATAATGTCAATTTATTACTTACTGCTTTCCCCTGCACATTCTGCTTTTTGGAGAGGTTTGTTCCTTTCAAAAGATTTCCCTGGGTTTCTCTCATGCTTCTGAAATGATTTTGTGCCACATGCTGGGCACCACAGGGATAAATCTGCTCACCAGACATTGCTGAGCCATCCAGGCAATATTCAGTGGCACGAAGATTTGAACAGGAAGATTTGAAAATGCAGAAGGTTAATTAAAAAAAAAAATAAATCTACCTCAGTACAGTGATTTGAGAGAATTCAGGACCCCCTGAGTTGTGATCACAGCTAAAATATTGATTGGAACTGTGAGTACTACAGGATCATAATGAGGAAGAATGTGTAAAATGGGTATTGGGAGGGGGAATGTGGTGAAGCAGCTGAAGGATGAGCAAAAAACTTGCAGAAATCCTGGTGGTGTCAAGTGCTGCAACATCTGGTTTTGACAAACACAGCCAGTGTTATGCAACATTTGTTGTTTATAGCAAACCCAGCATCACTTTCTGCAACTGTTCTTATCTAAAGGATTCAAATCCCATCTCTCCCAGTCTTTCATTTTTCATCCCCAGCAATTCCAGCACAACTGGATTACCCAGAGACATAAAATTCCTGTTTCACTCTGTGGGTGAATCATTTAATAATAATTTAATTATAATTTAAGGTTTGTACCTTAAATCAGCCCTGGATTTTGTGCTGACAGTGCCACGACCTCTTCCTGCTCAATGTCTGGGCTGAACCTGCCCAGTGAATAAAATCCACTATCCATGGAAAAGGACTGCAATTAGAAAAATGGACCTTTGGGTAAAGATTTTTGCCCTGATCTTGTAAGATTCAGTTTGTTCTAGAGCAGGAAATGCAGCTCAGTGGCCTGCAGGACAGGCTTTAGGGACAACCAAGCTGGGTAATTCTGAATATTACACAAAAAGCTCCAGGAATTTTTTCCCAGCTAGCTAAAACACCATGAAAAATATCACCTGCCTAAAGAAATCTTGTTTAATTTATCAAGTTGTATGTCTGTGTTCTGTGGCCTCTCACCTACTCTGTGTGTTGTTTAACTTTTGGTTGCTTTTATTAAAACAACCTTCCTAAACCTAGCCTGAAGCTTAACTTTATTCAGTCAATACAGAACTCCAGAAGAAAAGGTGTCATCCCAAGTACAAAGGGAAAAAAAGGGATTTTTATTCTCAAAATCTCTAAGAGCTGACTCTACTCAGTATCCCAATAAATGAATCCAGGAGCAGGAAAACCTTTGTACACAATTAAGGGCACCTGACACTGATGGCTTTTCAGGATGCTGAATTCAGCCAAACTCCAACTTCCCAACCCAGGTTATACACAAAGCTGAAGTTTCTAATTCAGGAGATTCCCAGAGGATATTTGCACTGGCAAAGGGCTTTTTGCAGTGGAGATTTATCCATAAATATCTGGGAAATTCCTGCAGGTAAGTGGAACAGCTGCATGAGGGAAGAGGGAGAGGAAAACAAAGAGAGTTGGAGAAGCTCCAGCAGCCTCAGTGCTCCCAGTATCTTTTGGTTTCATCTCTTAAGGGGTTAAAGTTTATTATTATTATTACTATTAT
>VXBS01006714.1:744848-772329 GCA_013400255.1 Sitta europaea | reverse complement strand
AGGAGAGGAGAGGAGAGGAGAACGAGTGAAAGAGAAGAAGAAAGAAGGAGAGAAAGAAAATGAGTAAAAGAGAAAGACAAAGAGAGAGCAAGAGCAAGAGAGAAAGAGAAAGAGAAAGAGAAAGAGAAAGAGAAAGAGAAAGAGAAAGAGAAAGAGAAAGAGAAAGAGAAAGAGAAAGAGAAAAAGATTCATCTGAGGGTGATTAGAGGGGAACACACACCAGCCCAGCTCTGCCCATTGCTGGAATCCCAACCCCATCCACTGCCTGAAGGACGTTTGTGGAGACTCCAGTGGAAATCCTGGCTAACTGGGAATTGTGCTTTTGGTTTCAGGGATTCAGATTTGTTCCTGCTCGACTCCAGGACGATCTGGGCTGCAGAGGAAGGGTGGCTGGTGTTTGACATCACTGCCACCAGCAACCACTGGGTGGTGAACCCCCAGCACAACCTGGGGCTGCAGCTCTCCGTGGAAGGGGTTGATGGTGAGTGTGGCAGCCCAGCAGCTTCCAGGGACTCTGGTTCTGGCACATGGCTCCAGGGGAAGCACTGGGCATGCAGCAATCAGCTGCTCCAAACACAGCAGGGTTTTGATGCAACACTTCATGCTTGGGCAGCCTGCAAGGCTTTAAGTGAAGTAAAGAACTAAAACAAATCAAGCCCCAACCTTTCTTGGTATCTACTGTTACATGATCTGTGATCATGAAGCAAATGCAGTCTATTTTAAAAGAAAATCATACAAAATAAATGAACTGAGAGCCCTTTTCCCACTCTCCCTGGCCAGGCTGCCTTGCAGGGCTGCTCCAGGGAAGTGTCAGCTGTCCTTTGGCACGTTTGATTTGTGGCTGACACGGCCCAGCTCTGTCCTTAGCAAAAGGATCACAAAGCCATTAACATAACTTGGATTTAGCAGCAGCACTCAGTAGCTTGGGACAGAATAATCCTGGATATCACTTCTGCATTTCACAGCAGCACCCACACATCCCTCAACAGCAACAGGGAGAAATATTAAATTTCCCACTGCCTCTTTTGTAAATAATTGATTTAATTCTACAGAGAAACCTACTAATTGTCTCTTACCAAAAATCAAATTATTCTAAAGCCCAAGATGAAAGAAGATGATGAAATCACAACGATTACATGGATGATTATCAAGGTTTTGTACAAACTTATCAGGTATGGTGGTGACAAGATGCAGCAAAAAGCAAAATATCTCTAAACATTTGTTTCTCTCAGCTAAGGTATATCTGGAACTCTGTCAGCATTTCATACAAGGCATTTTTACTTTAAGCTAATAACCTTCCAGTGGGAATTTAGTGTTCCTATGGGCTGAGTTTTATGGTTCCTTTTATAGGATCACTCCAAATTATAGGTTGGTGAACTTGAAGAAACCCCTCTAAAGAATGCAGGAGAAGTTAATGCTAAGCGGATCTGGGGTAAAATAATTATACATAGGACTATTGAATGTAACTTTTACACAGAGCCATAAAATGAAGCTAGCTGTGCTGAGCTGCTCTTGTCCAAAGCAGTTTGCTGCTTAAACCCAGGCTGATGCTGTGACCAGAGCGACCCAGCACCATGCCCTGTGCTCTGCTGGCTGCTGGCACAGCTGCTGCAGGCTGTCCCGTGGTGTTTGCAGGACAGAGCATCAACCCCAAGCTGGCGGGGCTCATCGGCAGGCACGGCCCCCAGAACAAGCAGCCCTTCACCGTCGCCTTCTTCAAGGCCACCGAGGTGCACCTGCGCAGCATCCGCTCCACGGGGGGCAAGCAGAGGAGCCAGAACAGGTCCAAGAGCCCCAAGAACCAGGAGGCTTTCAGGGTGGCCAACGTTGCAGGTACAGCAGGGGTGGCTGTGCCCGTGTTCCTGCCCCTGGGGGGATGTGGGGATGGTTTCTGCCACGTTCTCTCATGGCTGTCGCTTTGGTCCATTGTCCTGTGGGCGAGTGACAGACCACACGAACATTGTTGATGAAAACTTCATCTGACTCCAAGCTTTATTCAAAACCTGACCCCCTTCAGATATCTTCTAGAGCAGGACATCTCACTGGTCAGAAGAGTGCCAGAACTCTTCATCCCATTGGCCCAACCCAAAAGACAGAGAGAACATCCTTCCCACAGACAGGAATTCAGAACATCACTCTTGTTACAATAACACTTGCAATGTTTATGTCAAGCCTGTGAGAACCAGGTCTTCCTGAACCAAAACTTCATGAAGAAACTGAGTCTAGAAACTCAGAAACTTCAGGCCTAGAAAACCAGACTACAGTCCACTGCTGGTTTGAGGGTTATTCCAAAAGTGTCAGGAGAAAGAGTGTTTCTTTGAAGAGGTGTTAAATTGAGGGATTTCTTAAGGCAAATTTAAAAGATGCCCCAAGAACCATTTCCTTTTCTGCCATATGAGATGAATTCTCATTTTGAAATGGAAGATAATTATGTTAAAGCAATGAGTAAGTGATCAGTGGATCTGAATCCAAATGCTGTTTAATTTTAAGTTTTGCCTCTAAAAAGCACAGTAGCCCCAAAATTCTTGCATAGAAGAGAAAAACCCATTCCTTCTCAGGATAACCATGGCTATCCTGGGGGAGCTGTGCTTCCTAATTTGGAAGAAAACTCCATCAGGCATTTGAAATAGAAATGTGGCTTAATTCTGTGATACCTCAGAGTAACGTGCCCTTGATGATGGTCCCAGCAGGAGCCACAGCTCAGGGCTGGCTCTGCTGAGGCAGCAGCAAATTCCAGCTGCTTCTGGGAGTGCCTCACTGGGTGGAAGGAGAGGTTGTGAGGAGCAGAAGGAAAAGGAAAACAAAGCTTCCAATTGTATTTTTTGTAGAATCATTAAGGTAGGAAAAGACCTGCAAGATCAAGTCCAACCTTTGGCCAATTCCCAGCTTGTCAACCAGCCCAGAGCACGTGCAGTCCCTTGAACACCTCCAGAGATGGGGACTCCACTGCCTTCCTGGCAGCTCCTTCCAATGCCTGACCACCCTTTCAGTGAGGAAATTCTTCCTGAGCCATTCTTTCTGCTTGGTCTTCAGCTCAGGCTGCATGCCCAGGATGGACAAAACTTTAAAACTGCCCTGGTACTCCTTTTATATATAGGCAATAATCAGAGTGGTCTCTGAGTTGCTATTAGGAGGTCAGAGGAAGCCCAGGGGAGAAAAAAATAAAAGATTTCCTAGGCCTTTTTTGACTTTGCACAGAAAAAGCCATATATGTTGAACCCAGCTATTATTCTGTGACTAAAACAGCTAAAAAAAAAAGCCATAAATGCACCAGATGAGCAGCTCCCTGCTGGGGCAGCCCAAGCTCATGGCCACCATTGTCCCCTCACAGAGAACAGCAGCAGTGACCAGCGACAGGCCTGCAAGAAACACGAGCTCTACGTCAGCTTCAGGGACCTGGGGTGGCAGGTAAGGGCTTGATGATGGCACATCATCCATCAGTGCAGCAGTGACATCCAGCCACTAACTGGATTTTTTTTTCCCTAAATCACGAGAGGAAAGATACTGTATACTGCCTTGAGCATGCTTCTGATGAGTCGGGCAGACAAATATTTAGTGTGACACTGGAAGGCACACACAGCTCTCCATTTTCATCTACCTGTGTTTTTAGACCTGGTTAAAGACTTTTTTCTTTTCTGAGAGCTTGTGTCTGCATTGTGTTGCTGGGTGGAGTGATGCTGTGGGCAGCCAGGAGGACACTGAGTGGTGGACAGCTGAACCCAGATGTTCAGCTGCTCTGTGGGCACATGTGCAATGTCCCTCCAGGAACAGCAGGCACTTTAGAGGCATGTAAGAGAGATTTAGAAAGTCCAGGGGGCCAGATTTTTATTTTGTAGCTGTTCATGGATGTGTGAAGGTTTAGATTTATGTGCTGGCTGGCTTTTTGTTTCACTGCATTTCTGTCTTTCTCCACAATTGAACCAAGGACTGGATCATCGCTCCGGAGGGCTACGCTGCCTATTACTGTGAAGGAGAATGTGCTTTCCCCTTGAACTCCTACATGAATGCTACAAACCATGCCATTGTACAGACACTGGTAGGTGCACCCTAGCTCCTGACACAGGCTTGCATCTCACAGCTGCTCCTCAGAAAGGAATTTACACCCCAAAAGCCTCCAGGCTAGCAGGGGAAGGGAGATCTGCCTTAGCTCTCAAGCTGCCTGCAGCATCTGGCTCCACATGCCTGGCCTGAGTTAGTAATGGCCAGAAATGACCCTGTCTTTGCTGCAGGCACTGGCAGGCTCTCTCTGGTTTGAAAGGGCCCTGGGATAGACATGGTAATGGGGGGGTGGTGCCTCTGCATGGGAAGGAAGGAGCAGACATGAGATGTCAGCATCTCCTGGGAGAACTCTGTGAGGATCCTCTCCCTGCTGCCACCAAAAGTGGATTTGGGGTCAGTGAATCCCAAATTTGCACAGCTCAGCTGTCTGACTGAGGGTGTGGGACAGGCAGAAGGTTGCCCAGGAAAGAAGAATACAGAGGAGGAGAGTGGAACAGTAAATCTTACCATTCCTCTGTTTTCCTTCCCCAGGTTCACTTTATAAACCCAGAGACTGTGCCGAAACCCTGCTGTGCTCCTACACAACTCAATGCCATCTCAGTGCTCTATTTTGATGACAGCTCCAATGTCATCTTAAAAAAATACAGGAACATGGTGGTACGAGCATGTGGCTGCCACTAGATTTGTAGGAAAGAGAAAGAAGGAAGGAAAAGAAGTTTTTTGTAAAGAGTGGGTTTGTGTGGCTGTGTTGGGGAGGGGGAAAGGTTGGTGCTCCAGCCATGGGTTTAAAAAATCCCAAACCATTTTAGGACCAGGCCTCTGAAAGTTCAGACAATGGAACAGTTTCTGGATCTAAAGAGGCATTTGAACACATTTTGTTTTAGTTTATTACAGACAATGAGCTTGTAAACTGAAACAAGCCAGAGAAACCGTTTAAAACCAAATCTGCTTACAAAATTGGCTCCTACAGTACATACTTTTGCAAATGAGTCTTTCTGGAGATTGCAAACTCACCAGTGTTGATTGTGAGTAAAACAGTAATAATCTATCCAAGGTGAGACTGTGCTGTGACTAATAAGTGTGTGTAGTTCCTGTAACACGGTTTGCAATAAAGTAAGTGAACAAAATATACCTGGAGTGAACAGGTATTTTGTTAGAGAGTTATTGCTTCCATCCCTCTGCTTCAAATTCATGAGCAAAACCAAGGATGAAATAAATGCAACTTCCAGTTTTAAACTACGGTAGCAAAAGCTGGATGTGGATTGACACAAATTCAAAGGACAGTTTAGGCCAAGAAAAAAAAATCAATTGGCAAGCAAAAGAACTGAAGGAAAGTGCTTCAAAGAGTGAGAATATTGGAGTGTGCTTTTTTCTATCAACGATAAAGGAAATTTTCTCTTGCAGCCAGAAGGCATTTCAATTTGCTGTGAACTTGAAACAGGAAAGCAGCAAAATGCTGAGAAACAGGGATTAAACCTGGCATTTAGCTGGGGTGTCCTAAGCAGTTACAGAGCTGTAACTCAACATCCTGCTGCTGTGTGGAAAATGTCCATTGCCTTCCCTGAGGGAACAAGTTCCAGCACTTTTCCAGGAACATGGAGTCTCAGGTGCTGTGAGTTGGGATGTACCCCCAGCACCACAGACTGGGAACAAGCCAGGAAAACTTTCATCCTGAGGCCAGTGCTTCTGGAAAACCCCTGCTCTCTTGGCTTCACCTCAAAAACCCCCAAAGCAATCCCCTTCAAGGGCCACCAAGAAGCTGGAACCAGCAGCAAGAAAATGTCCCCTCAAGGCTTTTCTTTTTCCTTCTTTTAAAGTCACAGGTTACACAAACATCACACTTAAGTAATTAAGGCTCAATTAAAGTTGTTGCAAAGAAGAATACAGCGTTGCAGTAACCAATCACAAACCAATTCCCCACTTTGGCAGCACCAAAGGAGGGTTGGCAGAAATTTCACCAGGGAGAGCAAAAGAAAATAATGCCCAATAAAACGCCACGTCCAGCACACCCAGCTCTAAATCTCCAAACTTCTAAAAGCTAAACCTCCTACAGATGGGTCCAGGACATGCTAAATCCCTGGAGCTGGGTCTCTGCTCAGTGAGCACATGGGGCCAAGGGGGGACTTGGCTCCATGTCTTGCCTTAGAGGAGACTTAGAGGAAGAAGATAAATGAAATTCTGGACTTCACTCACTGCTCTTCTCCCTTTAAGTCACAGATCAAATCCAGACCAGATGCCTCACTTTAAAAAGAATAAGCAAAGGAAGAAAAAAGCCCTACTTGTCTATGACATTAATTGGAAACTTGTTTCTGATGGCCTAATTCTCATCTCATTTAAGTCAACTGGTGTTTTCCCAGCAGTTCTCTCAGTAGCAGGATTAGGCTGAAGGGAAAGGGGAATTCTGTTGGTGACATTGGGGGGTGTTGGATGGGGGCCAGGGTGAGCAGCAGCAGTGCCTGGCTGCAGCAGGCACAGTCCACAGGCAGGACTGCAGCAAACCTCCCCACGGGCAGGCACTGGCAGGCCAGGACACAGGTCCACCCCTGCTGGAGCCTGCAGCCAGCAGCATCCCCAGGAACAGCCAGAACTGCCCTCAGGCCCCCCTGGCTGAGGGTGAGGAACCGACACCACTGGGATAGGAAGCATCTTCTGACATTGTATACATCTATACACACCAGTGCTCCTCTAAACCTCCTAAAGGAAGTGAAGGTGCTGCCTAGAAAGTTAAAAGCTAATCATGCCTGAACTTCCACTAGTTAGTAGTCAAGGATTAGTTTTCTCTTGCGGGTGTCTCAGTGTTGGTGGTCACTGCGTTGGTGTATTGCATTTTTAACTTGGACCACGTATCTCGCTGTATAGGATTCATATATTAAATAATATGTGGGGATTGTTTCTGTTTTGGGTTTTTGTTGTTGTTTTTAAGCATAATAACAGGATTTCTGTTGCTAGGCTCAACATCAGCTTCACTGTTTGTACATTTTTATGTAAATAGTTGTCACAAGCGGGAGAAGAATTATTTATTTCCATCTCTGAATTCCTTTTCAATCACATGCAGGAAAAATGATTCTGGGTTCCTAAACACATTTGTTTCCTTATTTAAAAAGATATTTATTAACAGTTGGCAAAAATGCATACACATTTCTGGTTCTTTTCATAGAGCAGTTGTCAGAAGCCTTTTTGTACAAACTAGTAAAATAAATCATTGCAACTTTACAAAAGATATCCCGACGACATTGTGTATCTGTGTGGTTATTCTCCTTTTATTCAGAGAACCTTTTTGGCTGGACAATATTTCATCCTGAGCCTCTGTTTTCATGCAGCTCAGTCTCTATGTACGGGCAGAACTGTCACATGTCATTATTTGGTGCAGCTCCTTCGGTCCAAATACAACAGGGAGGGAAGAATAGCAAAAATATGGATGTGTTTTGCAAAGATCCATGATTGAATTATAGTGCAGCTGTCAGCAGCTGTTTCAAAGAAGCAGGGGGTAAATTAGTTCTGTTTACTGCTAACATAGTTCAGAGATTTAGTCATCCCAATAAAATTATAGAGGCACAAGAAAGGAAGAAAGAAACTCCAAAGGAACATCAGCCAAGAAGCTGACATTTTCTAATTTAGATTGTTTTAGCATATTTGAGAGATGCTGCTGGCATGAGGCTTCCTACTGTGGATACCACACTGCTTTGCTATGGAGGCAGCTGAAAAAAATAATGGTCTAAATCCCTCTATTAACTGAGCATTTTATCTTTGGGGCACAACAGCAATTTTGGGGTTCTCGTTTACTATGAGCAGAGTTGTGCCAGTTTATGTAGATATTGATGGCCAGAGGATGAAATCATTTAAGCATTTGGAAGTTAATCTGCCATCTTTCATGAGCAATTGCAAATTCATAAGTAAATTTGCTTTGTGCACTGCTATGAGAGTCCAGTAAAGCATCAGTGGGAAGACCTTTATTGATGTAAAACAAGAGCTACTTGCTTCTGTAGGCCTGGACTAATTTTAGAAGGAGGATCCTCTGGTATTTCTCATTATGGTCTCAATTCTCTTCATTTAGATGTGAGGCAGGGGTGGTGCCAGCAAGGGGAGAAAGAATAAAATAAATATTTTTGCTTTGCAGGGTCAGTTCTGCAGCCAACAGCAGCTTTACCACTGACTTCAACACGTCCAGCCTTATATCATGATTATCTGCTGGTTTCCAGCTCTGCCACAAATACACACAACTTGCTGGATGTGCTTTGGGGCAGCTTTCCCAGCCTGGGAGCCAAAACTCCATTCCCAAGCTGGTTGCAGCCTCCCCTTGGTCTGCAGCACTCCTGTGGCTTTGTCTCCTCATCTACTGTTCTGGAAGAGGAATTCTTGACATGAATACATACACTGCCATAAACTGGCAGGGCCATAAAACCCTGGTGAATGAGCTCACAAACAGTTAGATTTATCTGAGTAATGACATTTTAAAGCACATTTAAAACATTTTATAGAACAGTTATTTTAACTTCCTTTCAGGCCAAACTTTGAGGATGTTATGTTTGCTTAATTGAGCTATTTCAGATCTGTTCCAGTACTGACAATAAGATTCTTTTGTGCCTATGCAGGAAACTGCCTCCATTGCTGCCAGTGTTTGAATAATAAAAAACAATGATTTAAATAAGCCTTAGTGCAATTTTAAGATTCCTGATTGTTATGGAAGTGTCAGCTGTAAAGCCTAAAGCCAGAGAGGGACAGCAGAGCTTGCACAAGCACAGCTCAGGGCATGGCCAGGGGCTGCAGGATTCCCCCTGCTCTGCTGGATTCAGTCCCTCAGCTCTGCCTGCAGTGGGAACACAAACTTCTGCATAAAATCCCCAAAGACTCATCTTTTGAGCTCAGAATTCACATCCTCTGTATGCTTCCATCCACACACCCTGCCTGCTGACTTCCACTGCTGCCACAAACACATTATTCTCTGTATTCAACCTTCCTTCAGAGAGAAATTCTGCCCAATTAAGCTAAAAGGAGCCAGTTTGAAGTTTTTATTTATCAGGTAATGATTGACAAGACCTCGAGGCAAAAACTAGGAGTGCTTTATACTCCAGTCATTCATTACCCGAGTACAAAAGCAACACAAATGGGTTATTATGGCCACTTTGAGTTACTCTGTTTTAAATAAAAATATCTATTCCCTTTTTCTGCTTAATGCTGTGGAATTTGTATTCCTAAATCAGCAGCTGAGAAGGACCAGAAGTTTAGGACAACAGGTTTAGCAGTGATTTGTTTCCTAGCTGGTTTTCCAAGGGTCTGTCTACCAGGCAATAGGAACAGACTTTTTAATTTTAATATTTGGAAAGTTGTTTGTTAGTATTGTGAGGTTTACCACTTTGGGATAAATCTGCTGTTTTCTCCAACAGAATCCTCATGTCTGAATTAATTCCATAAATGAAGACAGTACAATCTTAAAACAGCTGAAGTTTGGCTTTGTGTTTAAAAGGAAAACAGGACAAGCCATAGACAGATCCACCAGCTTCATGTTTTTTCCTCCAGTGAGAGGTACTGGGAAATGTTGGGGACAAAAAAAGGGGCTCAGCCCCAGCCCCACAACCCTTACAGAGACAGCTTTGCCCTTGGCCAGTCTTTGCAGGCACAGTTAAGCATTTAACCATTTGCAGGCTAAAGCTCTACGTGGGGCTGCTCGAATTAACCTCACCTCAAAGAATTGGCTTGCTTGTCTGCAATAAAACCCAATCTCAGGCCAGTCAGCAGTAATTTGGGGGGTGGAACACTTGTGTCTGGGTCTGGGAAGGGGTGAGAGGCTGGATCCACTGCAGTGCCCATAATTAAAACCACGCTCAGACCCCTCCCGGGAGCTGGAGTGACTCCTGAGAGAGCAGCCCTGTGCTGCTGATAACTTGGGGCTAATGGCCTTATTTTAAGAAGCTCTTAAGAAGAAAGGAAGGGATGCCAGGAGCTCAGTGGATCTGTTGTGCTTTAGTGTGTCAGCACCTGGGGCTCCAGCCCAGCACGCCGGGGTTGTGCTAAATTTCCAGAGCAGCACTGCAGGTTTAGGATGCCCCTGTGGCTGTGGAGTGCAAAAAGGGCCACAGAGGCTTTTTTGACCTGGCTCCCCACCTTCCCTTCCATTCATGGTCTCCCCACTAAGGTGAGGAGTGGACAAGAGCCCCAGTAGTGCCCAGACACTGATGGTGACCCCAGCAGGGCTAATGCTGCAGGGCTGCTGCTGGCTGCTGCATTTATTCCATGTATTTGCTGCTGCTGTGTCAGGTGCTTCATATAAAATATGTGGAAGCAGAGACATTGAGTGTCTGGATTCAGTTATGAAGGGTCAGAGCTCAAAGATATCATTTCTCAGGTCCCACCAGTTTAAGCCATTTTGTTCAGGGTTTAAAGCAAGCTGTAGACAAGAGCAGAGCAGTCAGTGGCTCGACATCTCTGCCTCAGGCAGAAGCACTACTCAGACTCTTTAAAAAGAGATTTGGGCAATTGCTTAATGAGAATAAATTCCTCGTTTTAGCTTCTGTCTTAAGCTACATACTGTGCACACAAGAAAAGAGAACAAACCATCATATCAGCTGATCCAAAACTGACACGTGAGGAGTTTTCCTTCCGATTTGTTTATAATTTTCTCACAGTGATCTACTGCCACTGCTGACCTAAATTTGGCTCCTGAAGCAAGAAATCAGCTCTTAAATCCACTAATACCTGGCTGAACTGCAGTTTTAGGAGCTGGTTAATTATTCCAAAGGTGTATTTCATGACACCTCGGGGCTAAGTTTTAGGGGTGACAGCAAATAGAGGTAGAGCCAGGCTTTTGTGAGGAGAAAGAATGCAGCTACTGCCTTTGCAATTGTGCAACCAAGTTCTGAAATCCATCTTGCAGGGCTCCCCTGGAAACCCAGCCAGTGGTTTGGGGAGAAGGAACACGACACTCACAGAGATGGGGCCACCATCAACTCGGAGCAACTTTAATCAGGAGATCTTTTTCCCCAACACCAAGGCAGACTTTTTTTTTATTCCAAATCAGAAAAATGCACAAGTGGTTCCAAGTTCAGCCCATCAGTTGTTTTGGTTTCACATGACTACTGAGAAATCAACTGTAAAAGCTGGTGCAGTTACATACACACATACCATGCTCAGAATGTGAACTGTAAATACTGGCAGGGAGTCTAAGAAGCTGCAGTTAATGTTCTGTCAGAACAGCCCTTGGAACCCCCATTTCCAGAGACTTATAGTGCAGGGGGTGGGGAGGGAATAAATCCGATTTTGCTGGAGCTTTGCCTACAACTTCTCAGCCATAAAACCTTTATTTATGGCTGTTACACAGCATGGAGGATTCAATTTGTCCTTTGTTATGAATTTCAGTGGATCATGTAACTGTTTATTTCCAGATTTTTTTTTTATTTTAAAAAAAGTTGGTATTTTTGGTTTGCAGAAAAAAACAAAGCTCCTCATAGCCTACATTAGTGGGGACGTGCTTAGACCACACTTGATAGAGACAGGGGGTCCCAAAGCCCTGAAATTTCTTCCCTGGCCAGGAATGGCTGCAGCCCCCTCTGAGAGCTGCTGGAGGCACTTCTTCATGGGAGTAGGTGGGAAAGCACAACCAGCTCAAGGCACAAACTGGCTCAGCTCTTCGCAGCTTTGAGAGATTTCCTGCTCCTAGTAGCAGCTGAGAACAAGATGCTCAATAAAGGAAACACCAGAGCCAAGAAGAGACGTGTGTCTCCAGTGACTCACTGTGCTCTGCAGTGGCAATGTGGAGTGACAATCCCATTAATTAACACTTGCTAAGCATTCCTTCTTCAAAGAGGTTTTACTGGTGCCAGTTACAAAGGAGGATGCTTGTATTTTGCATTACTTTGTTCCGTGTTTCTCATCTGGCTCAAGAACAGGCCTTGAGAAACCTGTTTTTTGGGCAAGAGGTAACAGCCTCAAGTTAAAGAGAGATGGAGGCTCCTTCCTGGGAGCTGTGGGAGACTGACAGCAAATTAAGCCCACGGGTCAAATATTATGTTCTCCAGATGGGAGGGACGGTCTTTGAGGAAGCAGATCTGGTTTTCTGCTGCAGCACCTCTCAGAAAATGAAAAGACAAACATCTCTGCTGGCACTGCAGGATACTGGAGTGGCTTTTGCTTCATTTCCAGACCATGTGTCAGACATACCCTGGTGTCTCCTCAAGTGTCCTCGCTCCCTTTATCAGCAGAGGCAGAAGACCAGGAATGCATCGAGTCTGTGATTCACCTGCCTCCTCTTGAAATATTCTCAGCAAATGGAGAGGTGGGACAGATTACAGGGATTGTCACCATCTGGGCCTGACCCTGGCATATCAGAGACTGCATTTACTGCTCCTACAGCTTAAAAAGCAAATTATTTTGGGTGATTTATTGCCAGAATGAGAATAATGACCTCAGGGGCTTGTTCTAGGCTCAGGATCCCCCAGTTTTGTCAGCCTCTGGCTGAAAACACACAGGTTAATTGGACAGAGGCATGGCAAACCCTCCCCAGCTCTTTTCCCTGCCTCTGAAGGGAGTGTAAATGAACAACACGCCAGAGGTCACACACGCATTTGCAGAGAAGTTTACATTTAATCAGCATCTGTCCCTCCCACCCTGCACACATGAGGATCTTCTGGGAAAAATAACAGTTAATCAATTCACAAAAATATTGAGCTACATCTCTTCCCTCCCCAGCCAAATTAAAGCCCTTTTCTGTGCAGCCACAGCTGATAAACACTGTGCCCTGTACTTTAGGTCCTCATTGCTGGTGTCTGCCTTAATTGCTGCTTCCCATTTGCTTTGGCCCCTTCTCAAAGGAGGCAGCACATCTAATTGCACACGGAGGGAGATGTCTGCCTCTGATCTGTCTGAGCAGTTTCTCCCTCAAGTAATTTAGAAGCATCTTTGTTACTCTAAACAGTAAATGAGAGCAGCCTTGGGATTCAGCCACCTCCCCCAAACTAAAGGATTTTCCCTGTTCAGTAGGATGTTGTCACGTTTGGCTGCCAAAACTGCTTATTGTGCTGTGAGTTGTCAGCCAAAATGAAGCTCCACTGCTGCCTGAAGTTGTATTTGTTGAGGTCTTCTCATTTTTGAGGAGAAACTGCCATGCCCCCACTCCCCAGTCCATTTTCTTCTACCATTTCCTCAATAGCATTAACAGCAGCATCAGCATCAGAAAGTTTGTGGTGATGGGACTGGAATTCCTCAGTGGAGTTTGTTTTAACACATCTAGAATACCAGATATCCACTGAGCTATATATAGAGATAGGGCTGCATCTCTGAAGAATTAAAAAGAAGGCCTATATTTCTGAAAGCCACAAGGCCACAAAGATAGATTATGTGAATTACTGTCATTACCAAAATTGCTGGTTAAAGAAGAACTTCCAAGCACTCTGCATTGCTCTAGCAGTTTGACTATAGGAACCACTGTAATTACAAAGTATTTCAAATCATGCCAGTACAAACACGATCTGGAAATGGAAAATACCGTGCTAGTCGTTGCATCTGGAAATTAATGGCTGGCATGGAAATGCATGGAACTGGTTACTCATGCTGAGCAGTGGGCACGGTGAAGTCATGTCCCCCACCACTCCTGACTACCTTTGACTACAGGCAAAGGTTATTTCCAGTCTCACCCACACTTCTGGCAGCCCCAGACCCAAGGGCTGCTGCTCACAGAGAGCTGGCACTGCTGATAGGGGATGGAGCTGTGGGCTCACAACATCCCCAGGGGGCAAGAAAGCTGTGACACACGAGGGCCAAAGGGCTACACAAGCCACATCCCCCTCTCTCGAAAGATCAAATCAATGTTTGAGTCGAGTAATGCACAAAGAAACCTCTCCAGTATCAGAGGTCACCTTTTTCATTTTCTCCACGCACTCCTCTCAAGAGAAGTAGGCTGAGACATCAAGGTAGCACCAGCATTTTGTCCTTCCAGGGAGAAGGGAACTCCCATTTTCTGAGGTCAACAAAGTACCAGAGGCCACAAAAACTTAGAACAAACTCCGGACTCTCTAACCAAGCCCCAGAACCAAACTCAGCTCAACTTCTCAGTGACCGGTTCAAAATCCCACAGCTCTGTCCTTCCTGGGAATTCCTGATTTTCACTTGGTTTGGTGATAATTTACCCACGTTTTTGAGTTCATTGTCTCTCTCCAGGTGACATGGCCTAAGGGGCCTCTCTCTGCCCTTCTCCCAGGCTCCAGCTCCAAAGACCTCACTAATTAGGTGGTGATCACCTTCACCTCATGGCTCGTTCTCACACAGCTTTCAGAGCCCTCCCTGGCCACCAGGAGCCACCCACACCCCTGACCCCTCTGCAAGGGCACTTTCTGCCCTACAGCACCTTGGGGACAACCTGCCTCTGCCTTGTCTGCCTGTCCTGGGGCTCCCACAGTCAGGCTGAGCCAGAGAACCAGCCTGTCCAAGCATCTTTGGGGCTGTTTCACAAGGGAGCTCCCAGTGAAATCGCTGGTGCCCTGGAAAGCCTGGTGGAACAGAAGGAATGTTTTTCACACCTCATGGCTCATTTTAGCAAGGATTTCTCCCAAAACAGTCCTCTGCCAGGCTGGTCTAGGAGGCTGGGTGGCCCCACATGTGCAGAGGGGATGGGAGCCCTGCCCAGGGTGTGGGTGTGCAGGAATGGCCTCAGATGCCCAAGGCTGCACACGAGGAGGTTTGCTGGAGGCACAGAAACCTTTCCCCCCTCAGATGTGCCTTGCACAAGCGATTACTGGCTGTGCTATCTGTCCCAGCCCTGTGTGAGCCTCCTGCCTCTTCCTCAGAGCCACAGCTGGGGTGACCAGCACCACTTTCATGTGGGCTTTGTTCTCTCTGCATCTGGGCTCCACATTTAGGAATCCAGCACTCTGCAGAGCAGCAGGGACTGAGTGACAGTGCCCCAGACACTTAACTGGTTGTTTGCCAGTCCCCCATTCTCTGCAGACATCTCCCTCCAGTTGAGATGGATGGGCAGCACTTCCCACACCTGCACAGGGCTGGGTGTGAACAGGGGGTTTGTGAATCTAAGGATTCCAGCAAACCACACAAGGTCTTAACGTGACCCTTACTGTTACTCAAGTGATTTACACATCAGAGAATTTCAGAGCCTGCTCTGGCAAAAGTGCCTGTATCGAATATTGATAATTTCCACTCTCTTTTCTGTCCTTTAACCAAGCATAACTCAGTATGATGTGGAAGGAGCTGGACCTTGATTTCTCTTTCACACCATCCACTGTATTACTGTGCAGGCGGCCTCACCAATCAGTTTCCCTGTCTGTAAAATTTTAGTTTTGCACAATTTTGGAAGGAATGGCTGTGATGGGATGAGCTGTAAAGGACACAAAGCACTGCATGCAGGGGGCAGAGGTTGTCAAGTCAAAAATCATGAAATATTTGGCCTCCATCCACCTGTCCCCATGCAGGCAATGCAGGGGCCTCTCTGGTACTTTGTTCAATGGAAAATTTATCCTCTCCAGATATTTGTGCTGTGTCCCATCTCTCAGCCTGCTGCAGATCTGCCAGCTGAGGGTTTTATAGGCCCCTCAGGGAGAGGAACAGAGTGAGCTGATCCCATCGCCATGGAGAAATAATTGAGGTTTTGTTGAGTAAGGCTTGGAAAACAAAAAAACTGGAAATGACTAAGGGTCTTAATTGAAATGTAGTTCAAATTTACAGTTTTATCAATAATTTCCTTTTTCTCCACTGAAAAACACCTCTGGAGTCATAATTAAAAAACCTCTATGAAGAAAGGTGTTGTATAAATAATGTACAGATGTCAGACATGGGGAAGAATTATTTTAGGTTTAAACTTGCAGCAGAATCTGAAGGAAAGCTGTGTGAAGAATTTTTAAAAATATATTCATTTTATTAGAACTTTGTTTGCCATTTTTCAGCCTCATTAAAAAAAACAAACAAATTTGAACTTCTTTAGAGCTGTGGTTTCCTTAAGCCAGGTTTAAATGTAGGCACAAGACAATCCCTACAAAGGGAGGGAGCTGGATCTGGGAAAGGCTCACACAGCACCTCCTGCAAACTAGGGTCAGGTTAAAAACCAAATGTGCTTTTGCCTGACTTTAGGGGTGCAAGAAGATTTTGGTTCACTCATGAGCTGTTTAAGGCATCCATTCATCCACAGAAAAAAGTGGATCTGAACAGCTCAGAAAGTTGGGAATTGAGGGGATCCCCGTTGGCTGTGGGCACAGCTCCAAAGATGGAGCTGGAATACCTGAAATATCTGACAAAACTAGGAGCAAGGATGGCTGAAGAGGCTGTAGGGTGCTGCTGGGGGTCCGTGGGACCTCTCTGTGCCTCCTCCCTGTGTTTGCACACTGAGAACTCAGGACAGACCCAGCCCATCCACGTGGATCCCCTGCTCTGCTGTTCACGATTCTCAAAGAAAGCTGAGGCTCCTTTGAAAGCTCATCTTGTTTTCCCTAATTCAATCCGGAAAAGAGTCACATTAATACCAACAGATACCGCCCACACACAAATCAGAAAAATTAAAGGGCATTGCAAAAGTGCCTGTTTCCAGTGGTCAGATTAGCTGCAGACGGAAGCAATTGGAGCTGCATTAAAACTAACAGGCTGTAATTGTCCAGAGGCATTGTCTGTGCAATGCTGCTCTTTGGCTCTTCACAGAGATTTCTTGGAATTTTTTCAATCGCTTTTCTGCTTGAAGTATATGCTGCATTTCAGATCTTTCCTTTCCATGTCACAAGAGAATGAGCTAAAAGTTCATCAACAGCCTATGGCAACTATCTCAGTGGAGAAAGTTGAAGTCATTTCTTAATGCCATTTCTTATTAGCTATCATCATTGTGCAAATGCTGCAAGTACAAGAGCGCAGGAGGTCTGCTGTTAATCATTATGAACCTTGGTTTCTCCCTGCCTAGCAGTTAAAC
This sequence comes from Sitta europaea, assembly GCA_013400255.1. Classification (NCBI taxonomy): domain Eukaryota; kingdom Metazoa; phylum Chordata; class Aves; order Passeriformes; family Sittidae; genus Sitta; species Sitta europaea. The sequence continues at coordinate 755,438 of VXBS01006714.1, read as the reverse complement.
CTTCAGAATCATTTCATTTCTTTAAAATATACAGAAAACTGGCTGCTCCCAGACCCTTGGGTGTTCTAGTGAATAATACCATGGACTTAGTTCCCAACCAGCTTTCTGTAGTTAGTTAGATAGATCTTCTATTTAAAGATAAGTTCCATCCCACCCCTCTGCAATCTGGTTATGATTACTGGTTACTGCCACCCGCAGACTGATAAACTTATAACAGCTGCATTGCAGGAAATCACCTCCAATTCAACCCTGATGTTGTAGGGATGTCTTTAGTTAGCTTAAATAGGCTTTTAACATTCATTTTTTTTGTGTGCAAAACACCTATCATTAATTTTGACTCGAGAGATCAAACAGTTAACAATGTGTTGATCCTAGCTTACTTTTAAGTGATGTATTGTATCATTTCTGAGAGTTATGAGGGGTTGATATTTTCTTTTACTAATGCATCAAAGTCGATAAGTGAGCGGGGCAAACCCTCGTCCTGGGAAAGGAAGCTATTAACAGCTCTGCTCGGAAGGTTCTGAGGGCCACATTGCGTCATAGCCCTCGAGTTTATTGAATGTTAACTCTTTTTTTTTTTTTTTTCTTTTTTTTTTTTTTTTTCCCCTAACCAAAGGAAATGAGTTTCTATAATCCTCTGCTTTGAGCTGCATCCTCAGTGGGGTAATGAAAAATGACCCACGCCATCCGACGGCGCAGCGCTTTGCACACAATAGATCTTCACAAGGGCAGCCACAGCCCCGGCTCTCTCTCCTGGTGGAGAGGCACAATGGATTTATTTATTGCTGGTCCAAAAGGCGCTCGAACAGAACGGGCACAGCGGGGGAATCGCCCGAGTTTGACTTGGCATGGTCAGAAAGCAACCCCAGAAAAAATGACCAACGTGCAGGCTGGGGAGGGCAGGACAATTTTATAGGGAGGTTCTTGAAATGGTGGTTGGTGCACACGCAGAGAGCAAGGCAAATTGGTTCCACCAACAAGGCATCTGCTTCCTTGAAAACGTTTTTGTTAATTTTTTTTTTTTATTTTTTTTTTTTGGCAGAATTTGTATGCGAGTTGGGCATGTTGAGTGATTTATGGGGCCATTAAACATTCACTAAATCAATCTCTATTAGGGGAAAAAAAAAAAAAAAAAGCACCATGTACTTAAAAAAGGCCCTCGAGCCAGATTGCTGAACCCAGGGTCTGATGTTGGAGGCAGAATGGTCACTGGCAATTTGGAGATGTAACCTGAACTCAGTCAGTCAATTCGGATATGATAGTTTTTAATGTTCCATGAATCCAGCAAAATGTGTATCCAATTAACTGCTACTAAAGGACCTTATTTATAAAATAATACTTTTGCGGTCAGGTTGCACTTTTTCCACTCATTTCTGTGCACAGTTCGGGCTGCACATTTTGTGTGTTTGATTAATGCAGGCAAACATCCGTTTTGGGCTGGCTGCTCCTGGCAGGGCTGGGCAGAGAAGAGGCTTTGTCCCCATTATCACAGATTTGGGCTGGGAACAGAGGCAGGAGAAGGGTTTTCTGCTGGAAGTAAGCAGCAAGAATTAAAGCAGGAGTTGTCCTTTGCTGAGGGATCTCTCCAATGGGAAGATCCAAGTGCTGGAAACACTGAGCTGGCCAAACCCTCAGCTGTTTGCTCAGTGCTGTTTTGAAGCTGAAGAAATTTGTAGGTGGTAGAAACGTGGCCTTCAGTGCACAGGAAAAACATCCCCCTTAGAAAACATATCTGAGTTATTTAAAGGGTATGTGCAAAATGTGTGCATCCCAAAACAGCCCCTTTTCCAATGTAATTTCATTTTAAGACCGTGCAGTGGGCAGACATTCACAAATTCAGGCAAAACAAGGTTTTATGAACTCCCCTCTGAATTGCCTCTGCAAACAAGCATAACGTGCAGATGGAAACAGGCCAAAAGTGTTTTGTGAATAGAGCATTAAGATATTTTCTTCTTGACATGGCAAGGGATGGAAAATCTGTAGCAAAGCCCAACAGCTTGTCAGAGAAAAATCTCCTGTGGACGTGTGTGCACACACACAGGGAAGTGCAGGAGAGTGACATGTAAAGTTTCTGACATGCTCCAAGATGGGATGGGGGAACTCAGGAATTCTCTGTGGGTCCAAGAGCATTTCTCACCCAAATTCAGCATTTTATGCCCAGCTTTTCTCCAGTATTGTTTTCAGTTAAATTCTTTTTCTGATTTCGAAATGAAAATATTTAAAGTGTGAAATGTTTGAGTTTCAGAAATGAATGAACAACTTTGTTTAAAAATTTTTAAGAAAGGAGCAATCCAAAGTGCTCAGGAAAACCAGAATGAAGAGGCAAAGGAATGAGATTGTAACAGAAGCTGACACAGACACAAGAGAGGATATGGATGTGATGAGGTTTTGACTTGCACTAGAGCCCTGTCCCTCCACAAGAAACCCTGGAGCTCCACCACAGCCCAGCACCTCCTGCAGCTCAGGGATCACCTGGGAGAGGCGTCTGGAACAGAAAATCAATTTTTTTTTTGTGGAAAAGAGGCAATGGGATTGAAGTTTTGGATCCCACTGTCATGGCTCTAGGGTTCAAGGGCAGCGACAGCTGAAGACACAGTTAATACAACAAATCAGAAAATTTGGTGATACTGCCTAATTATAAGGAAAACAGGTCAACACTGGATTTCCCTGAGTACAGGGAGCTCACATGAAATGTTTTCTGGTATTTTGGCAATCAAGTGCACACTCAGGACACTCACATTTCCAGAGAACCCAGGAGAGGCAGATCTCTCTAAAGACCAGGGAAACTGCACCAGCAGCAAGATTTGATGAAAGGCCAGGTTGGTGGGCACAGGGATGTGCACGAGGGCTCTCCCCAGACTGCAGCTGACACAGCAGCCCTTGCCAGAGCACACTCTCCATGGGGACCAGAGCCCTGGGCTGTCCTTGGCTCAGGGGCTCTGCCCTGCTTGGAGCCAACACCTGCAGCTCCAGGGGCTCCCTGTGCCCGAGCTCTGCTGCCACTGAGTTCAGCCAATCCTGGGGGATTTTTCATCAAACCATAATTTTCCCCTCTCTTGCTTGCACATCCCGAACCCGTCTTGCACATCCTCCTTGGCTTTTCTCCTCTTTTTCATTTGCATGAAAAAGAAACAAAATAAAGCTTCTCCTCCCCCCAAGCCCAAACCAAATCCCTTTTCTTCCTTTTTTTCACTGCAAAAGGAAAACGAAAATAAACAAAGAAACAACTGATTTCCCTCCTCCCTCCTCCAACCCTCGGGGGCAGTGTGGAGGTAGAATGCCCTTTCTAATTTCATTGACGGTGTTGTTGATATATAGGGTAATTTTATCTTAACAACCTGTAACAAAGGATAAGACAGTAGTCGTCTTGCATTCCAGACAGTAGGAGATGTTTACTCATTCTCCCAGCAGACTCTCTCATCATTCATCTAGACTTTATTAGGATGCCAGGAAATGGGAAACCTATAATTTAAGAAATGTATCACACAGAGAAACTTCTTCTGTTTGGTAAATAAAAGGTAGCTGAGGATCTGAGATTAATTTGCTTTTTTTTAAAAAAAAATTGTTCTCATCAGTTTTCTCATTTCTTCCCAAAACTTGGAGCTTAAGCTTTATAGAGTGTGGTCTTGAGGAAAAATACCACTGGGCACCTCAAGAAGGACTGGGGTGTGCCCTAACCCCAGGGCTCTGGAATCCTGTGCTGTTTTCTGAGGCTGTGCTGGCAGCAGTGGCTCAGCCTTCAGAGCATGAAATGTGTCTGTGGCAGGGATGGTTTTGTCTTTATCTTTGGAGGCATCACATTGTCCAGGCTGGAAACACACTCTGAGCAATCTCCTTCCGTGGGGCCAGGAGGAGGGGAAGGGAGGGAGAAGAAAGCACATATTTTGCAGCAAACATTCTTATGGGTTTTTGCTTCTTAAGTGACTTTCACATGAGTGTTTATTCCTGTTTACGTAGCTCGACGTGAATGCCTGGCTTTGATTTGAGGACAAACTGCCCCATAAACTCATGAATGTCTGAATTTAACCTTCACCTTTCCCCCCTAACCTCCACTCTTGCTTTCCCCTTCATAATTGGTGACATTCTCACAGCCAAATTTAATAAAATACGTGTTACTGAGAGCGAACTAGACTGTGAGCACAGAGGGAGTCGGGGAGGGATGATGGGTGTTGCTGGTCAGTGCAGAGGAGAAAACTCCTGCTAAACCAAGTGCTAGCACAGAATTCCTGCTGTGTAAGACCAAGATTCCCAGTGCACAGAAAACCATTAGCAAATGAATGAGCCCAGTCCTCCTCTACCCATCAACCACAGCTTGGCTTCTCCCTCTGACAAGTCAAACACCCAAATTCATGGATTCCCAGTTCTGTAAGTACCATTGCCTATGGATCAGGGCTCCTGCCCTGCCACCCACTTGTGCTGAGCAGCATCTCCAGCACAGCCTGCTCGTCCTGAAGGCAAGCAGTCACCCCTTCTGGCTCTCCATCAAAGGAACATTTCCCCTGCAAGCTGTGCTCCAGCCTCTCTGCCCTGCAGTTGTCAGAGCAGGGCTCGCTCTGGCATCCCCTGACAGCTGCCACTGCAGTTGTGTGGGCTGCAGAGGCTTCATCTCTGCCTGCATTGGGCCCTGTGGTTTTGAGGCTTCTACCCCATGACAGATTCCCAAAGAGTGTGGTCGTTGTCATCTTCCCAGTAGCCATTAAAGCCAGAGTTGAAGTCAGGGTTATGTTGTACCACAAACCTTTGAAGAGCTTCTTTGCGTGCTCTGCAAAGCAAACCCAAAAGACCACTGATGTTCTTTCCTGGGTCAAATCCATCTCTGCTGTGAACTCCACCTAATCCTGGGGAGTGAATGTGGTCAGCCCTGTGATCATTAAAGGCCTCTCACACTTGGACATATCTGATCATAGCAGTCCAACTGCATGGCACGGAAAAGAGATTTTTTTTTCTCTCATTTTATACATGAAGTCCACTTGGAAATGGACCTCAGCAGCTGCAGCTTGCTGGAGGCAGTAATGGATGGAGGCAATTTATCCTGTGTATTTTTTTCCCTGAAAGGAAATTTAGTTTTCAAATGCAGTCATTGTGGGGTAAGAAGAGAAGGAGGAGGGAACTGAGAGGATAAGAGGCGTGCCTTTAATGACAGGAAAAGAAAAATCTGTGAGCTCAAACTAATGCAGCTTCCAAACTCAAATAGATGTCACCATGGTGACAAAGCCTCAGACTTCATAAACTTTTTCCTCTTCCCATTTGTGGTGAGCTCTGGTACCCTGTTAAATACATCCAAAGCCTTTTAAAGACTCATTGGAAGCATCTGATCCAGTAGAAGATTTCTTCGTAATAGCACTCATTAGATATGGGGATAAACCACATCTCAGGCTGCCTTCCTGTCTCTGAACACTAAAGACATGAACTTTGGAGTTAAAATTCATCGCCTATGTGAGACTCACTTGCATAAATATGATTTCCAGCCCAAAAATTCCAGGGGGGAGGCCTGTGGCAGGGTAAAAACCCCCAGGATCCCCTTCACCTCAAGATCTGCTCATCAAAACAGATGTGTCTGTAAATCATGTTTGATTTAACAGCAACCCAGTGAGGAACTGGAACTTGGATCGGGCTGGTTTGCATAGCCCCAGCCCATTTAACCTTTTCAGACAGATTTAACTCATCACACACATGTCCTTGCACCTCAGTCAAAGCACATCTGAATATTCCAGAGCCATCACTGGCTCAGGACTGTTTGGAGACCAGTGTGAAACCTCTTGACAATCACTGCAGACAGCAGCAAATAAAACCAGCATTTCAGCATCTGACCTGAAAGATCTCTTTAAAAGCATCTGATGCCAGCCAAACCTGAGGCTCTCAGCAGGTTCTTCTGTGAAATCCAACCAGTTTTGGGCCCCAGTGTTGACCAGATATGCCTCACTCAGCATTTGCCAGCTACAAAAAAGTCATGGGTCTGAATATTTCAAGATTTACAGCTGCAGAAACTCTCCAGTGTCACCTTTCTCCCCTTTTATGGCTCAGCCATAATCCTAAATTCAGCTGAATACAAAGAGCTGCCTGTAGACAGCTAATCCTAAAGATGGAGCTTTGTGGGAAACTTGGGGGGAGAAAAAGAAGGAAAAAGAAAGAAATCACTGATGAGAGGCATTGGCAGGAAAAACAATTAACTTTGGTTATTTTTTTGCTAATATTCTTCTACCCTGAGCTAAGGGCTGAACTAAGAGGCTCCTCTTTTGCTTATTCTCCTCCCAAAGCAGATAATTCAGTTTCTTCTTGTCTTCTTGATAATTCCAGCTCTTCTTGTCTCCAGGGAGGTGCTGGGTTTGGCTGCTCCTTGGGGAGCTGAGTGGTCCTGGCTGTCCCAGACCTCCCCAGGCTCTGGGGACCTGCTCCTCTCTGGGAGCTGGAGCAACATCTGCCCAAGCTGCTGCACTTTTTGCAGAATTTCCAGCTGTGCTGACCTTAATTTATAGAGGCTGTGATCCAATTCTTCGTCAGAGTAGCCTGAGCTACATCAGGTCCTTCCACCTTTTGGCCCTGGGCTTTCCACCAGGGTCAGCAGAGTTATTCCAAGTTATTCCTTAAAAGTCACCTGACATTTTCCCTGCTGTGCCTTTCCTAAACACAGAAATGCTGCCCTCAGGCACCAATAGATTCCCACAGGTATTGGGAGGCAGGGGAATAAATTCAACCTTAGACAATAATTCTGTAACCACCACAGAATTTCACATAGTAACAGAAACATTGCCCTCCCTAAACAGAGACCCATCCTGCACGTGGGAAGTCAGTGACCTCCACTCCAGTTTGGGAAACCACCTAGTGAGGGATATCTCCACAAAAGATACACTGAATATTCTTCCTGCCCACATGGAATTGTCTCCTAACATTGCTGCTCACCTACATCAGGAATTGAAATGTGAAGGATCCTGAAAACAAGCTAAAACAGTTGAAAACTAGATGAAAGCATAAACAGTAAATAGCATTTTTCTCTCCTATTATATTACATATAAACAAAAATTAGGTTTGTAGGTTTGGGTTTTTTTCACTTCATGTGTTAATCAGTTAGCAATAGACTTAATTTTTGGTGTTAATTTGGGAATTAGCATTCTTAGGGGAATTGGGAATGTCACCTTTATTAAGGATGCTGAGAAGAAAGCAGAATTGCCCTGGAGCTGCTGCCTTTACCTCTCAGTGTGAGTGTGAGCCCTGGGTGAAGCACAGAGAGCCTTCCCAGGAGGGCAGGAAATCCTCTGTAATCTAGTTTTCCTAAACCTGTTACTTCTGAGTTTCTAAGTTCAGTTTCTTCGTGATGTTTTGGTTTAAGAAGACTTTGTTCTCACAAGATTTGACATAAACAGTGCCAGTGTTTTTGCCACCAGTTTAATGTTTCAGATTCTTTTCTGTAAGATGGATTTTCTCTGTGTCTTTCAGTTTTAACCAACAGGGTGAAGAGTCCTAGCACTCTTACCAATGAGAGTGGCCTGTGGAAAAAAAGTATAAAAAGAAGCTCAATTGTTTGAATAAAGATTTTAGAGTCGGATTGTTCTAAGTGAAGACTTTGTGTGAAGAATTCCAAATGTGAATTTGTGTTACTCACCACCACACCACCCCTCCCCTGGGCAGCACCCAGCCCTGGCAGACCCAGGCACACTCACAGAGGAGCTCTGGGACCTCTCCAGGCTCCTTTTGATGCTTCCAACTCAATTTTGTAACCACTTCCCAGGACGGCTTGTGAAACCAAAGAGGGATGATCCAGCTTTTATTGGGAGATTTTTACCTGCTGCCAGCTGCAGGATGCTGTTTTACAGTCTGTGCCTCTTTGATATCTGACACAAGCTGCTGGGTGGCTGCTTACCTGCTAAAACTCTTTTGATTTGTCCTGGTTCTTTCTTGTCTGCATATGGTTTGTGTCTAAATATACTTTGCTAATCTCTCATGGCATTTTTTAAGTAGCCCAACTGTTTTTGCCTGTGCTATTTTTGGAATGCTGAGTTTGATTGGTGCCTCACAATGAAAAGAATCTAAGTGAAAAGTGAAAAATATATTCCCTACTTTAGTGATGATCAGCTCTTTAACACAGAATTTAAAATATTAACACACAACACAGAGCTCCCTACAGTCACTATAAAAGCTCTTCTGAGAGAGTAAATGAGGGTTTTGCTACAATATTTATCTAAATGTATTAAAGTAGCACACAAATCTGAGATTAAAACCTTTAAGGCAGAATCTGCAAATTTTATAATATCATATAATTGGATAATCTTAAATTAATGACAAAACCCAGAACTTTTCAATATCCTCCCACAAAAAGTAATTGTATCCCCAAGCCAAAGACAAGGACCTAAGACAGTACCAGACTCCCAGGAAATAAATGCCTTACCCAGGAGACAGCTGAGCTGTGCTCATTTATATCCCCTGAGAATGTGCATTGATTAAAACCCCTGGTCAATGTTCCAGGACAGGGAGGAAACAGGAAAAGATGTTCAGAGCTGCTTTTGTGATTTATCCATCACAGGACGTTTCCTCCCAATGGCAATGCAGTACACTTGACCTGAGAAGAGAAAAATCATGAATTTTTAAGTGTGGCTTCAGTTTCTCTGGAGGGATCAGCCTTGCCTCCATAGAGGTGCCAACACACAGAATTTTTAAGTTATTGCTTTTACCCACTACAAAATCCTTATTAATTCCAGGGGTGTTTGCTCCTGTCCATGGGTGACAAATTCTTCTGGAAAAGACTTTGATTATGAATTAATACAAAAGCTATTTAAATTTGACTTAAATTATGTATTAAATTATCACTCAGAGCAATGTGAAACAATTCCATTGCAGTCACATCTCCAGGAGATAAGAACAATTTGTCTCAATTCAATTTCCTAAGACAATCAGTAAAAACATTCTTAGCCTCACTCACCTCCTGCACATCCCTGTCCAGGTGGGACCCGTGGCACCAGCTGGGATCTGCAGCAAAGCCCTGGCCCTGCAGGTGAGGAAGGACTGGTGGGGGTTGCTGTGGCTGAGGAGAGCAGTGCACAGCCCTGTGCCAGCCTGGCACAGCTTCCACCAGCCCCTCTGCAAGAGCTCTGCTGAGCCCTGGCCTCAGGAAATCCTGATTCCCAGCAATAAAAATCTCTTTCATCTCATGGGCCAGTCCTTCCCCATGGTTTAAATGGAGAGGATCACATAATCCTGTTTTTCTGTGGGGATGTTTGTAACCCAGGGACAATGTGTAATCCTGCTGCAATCAGTCCAAGGCTCTTGGAGGGGAATCAAGGGATGCTGTTATTTGTTATTCCCAATGGAGTGGCTGGTGAGTGTCCCAGAGGGCTGAGTGAGAACCTCACACAGCTCCCACTCCTGTTCCTCCTTCCCTCACCTTTTATTTCAGAAATCAAGCAGGAATAAGCATTCAGTGTTGTTGTGATCTAAATTTCTCCCCCATTGTACAAGTCTTTATCTTTGCTGAACTTTTCCAAACCAAAATTGCTTATTCTGATTGCCAGAGCTAGACCTAAATTAGAGACAGAGAAAATTTGGGGCATCAGAATTCCACTCTTCACTGAGGAATCATTGTGGGTGAAAGGAGGAAGAAGAAGCTGCCATTTCTGCCCCTCACATGGACCATCTCACTGGGTAATACCAGAGACTGTTCTGTTGAGATAAAATCATTTCATCCATTAGGCTAAGTATGTTTTTACTGATTGTCTTAACAAATTGAATTGAGCCAAACTGTTCTTACCTCCTGGAGATGTGACTGCAATGGAATCGTTTCACATTGCTCTGAGTGAGGCTGCAGGAGGTGAAGACACATAACTTAAGTAAAATTTAAATAGCTTTTAAATTATATATATATTAATTAATAATTGAAGTCTTTTCCAGAAGAATTTATTGCCCAAGGACAGCAGTAAAGTCCCCTGGAATGAATAAGAATTTTATATTGGGTAAAAGCAGTAACTTTAAAAGAAGAGAAAGAGGAAGAAAGCATTAAGCGTTCTCTAGAAAGAGAGGTACCGGGGCGATCCCGGCAGCGCCGGAGGGGTCCCGGCGGTATCGGGATGTCCCGGGGAGGGGTCCGGGGGTCCCGGCGCTATAGGGATGTCCCGGGGAGGGGTCCGGGGGTCCCGGCGCTATAGGGATGTCCCGGGTAGTCCCGGGGAGGTTTCCGGGGCGTCCTGACGGTATCAGGATGTTTCTGGATGTCCCAGGGAGGATTCAGGACGGTCCTGGCGCTATAGGGATATCCCGGGATGTCCCGGGAAGGGTTCCGGTGGCCCCGGTGCCACAGGGATGTCTCAGGGAGGATTCCGGGGGTCCCGTAGGGATGTTCCGGGGGGGTGCCGGTGCCCCAGGGATGTCTCAGGGATGTCCCGGTGGTCCCGGTGCCATAGGGATGTCTCGGGCAGGATTCCGGTGGTCCCGGTGCCACAAGGATGTCCCGGGGAGGGTTCCGGGGGTCCCGTAGGGATGTCCCGGGGGGTGCCGGTGCCACAGGGATGTCTCAGGCGGGATTCCGGTGGTGCCGGTGCCACGGGGATGTCCCGGGATGTGCCGGTGGTCCCGGTGCCATGGGGATGTCTCCGGGATGTCCCG